>CAACVS010000400.1:0-30314 GCA_900660405.1 Pseudo-nitzschia multistriata
GTGAGCTAACTTGCAATCCAACTCTCAGGTTGAAGAAGGAGGTTTTTAGTGTCACCCACAAGCCATTGTTGCATATCGATGATAGCCTACTATATCTTCACACTGGTGACCCAATGCATGTGTCACAAGGTTTAATGACTCACTTGACAGAAGAAACTGCCATCCAGCTACAGAAAGCTACGGAGTGCTCTACTACACAAGAATCTGAACCAGAATTTGTGAAGGAGCAAACTACAAGAGTAAAAGCTTTCATTGAGGTCATGGCTTCTCGTGCAAGTTCTCTTGCATTCAAGCATGCGCAGGATCGATACAAGGAGGAAGACAGGTTAGCAAAGTCTGCATTTCAAGAACTACGTGCAGCAGATGAAGATGCTGTCGATAGTTGTTATGAAGCTTACACAAGCGCAGTCATGAGAAGAGATGAAGTAGGTCGAGAACTAAGTTATCAGGAAACTTCCCGGAAACTCAATGGAGCCGAGGAGCTGAGATCTTTGCTACACAATTTAGAGAGGAGTACTAAGAAGAAGAGTTATACAAAGGCTGTATATCTTTTCATGAAAGCTATTAAGACCTTTGCGRGTGATTTCAATAAGAACCATGGCCAATACGAGTTAACAAATGCTCGCGGAATCAAGGCACTTCAAAGTAATGAGGAAATATATAGCGTTGTAATCGATGGATGTAACAATCCAGCTGTGCTTGAGATTATGGCTTGGTGGCGAGGGGCTGCCAAGCTTCTCTTGCACATTTCGACTGCTTTGAAAAGTCAGGACAGACAGTCTATAGAAGATGTCTTGAAACTAAAAGAAAACACTGCTAAATTTGTACAGCAATGGGTGAATCGCCTGGTAAGATATCATAAAAGTAAGAACCCAATCTACTGGAAGATGCATATGCTGGTGTGCGCCTTGATTCCTTTTATTGAGAAGACAGGAATGAGTGGACGTTGCTCCACTGAAGGCTTTGAAAACAAACACTACGTAATGAATCAATTAAAAAGGCTCATGGCACCAATTGCACAAGATAAACTTCGGTGTGGAAAGCTGTCACAACGCCAACAATCCTGTCTTATTCCAGGCATTGAAGAGGTTCATTGCCTCTTTGAAGAGGAAGACTATAAAAGRCGGAGAGCTCCCCGAGGCCGTTACAGTTCTTTCGGAACAAGAACCAAACTCCTAKAGGATATCCCTGTCGGAGAATCGGTTGATGACGAGGAAGAAGCAGTGGACGGATACTTTATTTCACAAAAGAAGAATTTGATTCCCAACGAACTGCATGATATTTACTATTACATGCTGCTTGGCAAGGTCCCAGATAGCTGGTCCCAAAACTTCGTCGATAGCGAATTCCTTGGATCCAAGGCATCCAACTCTGCTCGATACATCCCTCCGTAGTAGTAGTAACAAGAACACTGTTTGTTCTTGCTGCTGGCTTCTTTCAAGAACAACAACACGAGTCTAGTTGAGACTATTCAGTATGTAGTGCACTTTATGCAAGGATGCTGCTTACCTGCACTCTTGATGACTCTTAGAGCATTCACAAGTTGCACCACACAGTGTTATCAGCGACGGAAACCGAACTGGAGGGAGGAGCTCAATACTCATAGTAGTATTCATATGTACTGTAAATCAAAACAAAAAATCAAGCAAAAATTCATTCCTGGTACAAATCTGCCGTAGGATTCTACACTGAAAATGAGCTGTTAAGGGGGAACACTGGGAGATTATCGATATTTTGATCTATCTAATTAGCCAATCAGATTGCTTGATTCCTACCGAATTTTAGTAGTATCCCTAACTCTAAATTAACGCCGAAAACCGTTTTAGAGACACTTTTCGTACGTTTCAAACACCTGTGGATGAGGGTGATCAATCGCCACCTTAACTTTCGTTTTTTTTGGGCCAGAAAAATTCATATCTGGGAGTTCTACCTCAGTTTTTCTCAGATTCGATCTTCATTCGTGACTAAATATTTCTATGCGGGAATGCAGGGAAGAATAAAGTCGAATGGCGACTGACGTACTCGTACGTTTTTGGTACGTGTTCTCATTGGTCGTCAGCGAGGGATTTTTTCCGCCCCTTGGTGATAGCATCTTGTTTGTCTACTCAATACACGCATGGCACCTACAACACGTCCTACTGCCGTACCCTTACGTATGGGGATGGTATCCAAACAAATCTAGGTTTTTGCACTCGCATCTCGCTGGCGTTCTCATCCATGTCAGGCCCAGAATCCTTTGTAAACGGCTATGTACCGTACTGTGCCGTTGTACCGTGCGGTGCGACACCTCGAATGGACACACGACGACCACAAGAGAAAATTGCTGCAAATCAAAAGATTTTTCAGCACTCACCATTGTCTCACAATCCAAACTTTCACACTCTTTCACATCAATCATCAAAATGCAATTCTCCAAAGCCGTCCTTTGCCTTTTGGCCTCCGCCGCTAGCGTCAACGCATTCGCTCCTGCCCGTAAGTTGTCGTTATTTCATGCTGAAGGCCAGCATAATACACCCTGATGAATTATGTCGTCGGAAATCTGCAATGACCCTTGAACGATATCGATCTCTAACTTTACTTTTTCGAACATGATCTGTTACTCGTTCAGAATCTTTCCGTGGCCTTCCTACCGCTCTCGAGGCCAAGAAGTCCATCGAAGACTTGTCTGATGATGAACTTAAGGGAAAGAAGGTTCTTGTCCGTTGCGATGTCAACGTTCCCCTCGACGGAAAGACTATCACCGACGATACCCGCATCCGATCCAGCATCCCCACCATCGAGTACTTGAAGAGTAAGGGTGCCGTCGTCACTGTCTGCTCCCACTTGGGACGCCCTGATGGAAAGGAAGACAAGTTCTCCCTTGCTCCTTGCGCCGAGCGCATGTCCGAACTCCTCGGACAGGATGTCACCCTTGCCCCTGACTGCATCGGTGAGGAAGTTTCCAAGGTTGTTGATGCCGCCAGTGAGGGTGACGTCATCATGCTTGAAAACACCCGATACTACAAGGAAGAGACCAAGAACGAACCCGAATTCGTTGAGAAGCTTGCCGCTCCTTTCGACCTTTTCGTCAACGATGCTTTCGGAACTGCCCACCGTGCCCACGCTTCCACCGAGGGTGTCACCAAGTTCTTGCAGCCATCCGTGTCCGGATTCCTTTTGGCTAAGGAACTCGAATACCTTGATGGAGCCGTTGCCAACGGAGAAAAGCCTATGGTCGCCATTGTTGGTGGATCCAAGGTTTCCACCAAGATCACCGTCTTGGAAGCCCTTCTCGACAAGTGCGACACTGTCATCATCGGAGGAGGTATGGTTTTCACCTTCTTGAAGGCCAAGGGACTTGAAGTTGGTACTTCTCTTGTCGAAGACGACTTCGTTGACACCGCCAAGGAAGTCATGGCCAAGGCCGACAAGCTCGGAAAGACCATCCTTCTCCCTACCGATATCGTAGTTGCTGACGAATTCTCCGCTGATGCCAACAGCAAGGTTGTCACTGCCGATGCCATCCCTAACGGATGGATGGGACTTGACAACGGCCCAGAGACCACTGCTGCCCAAAAGGAGTGCCTCTCCACCGCGAAGACCGTCATCATGAACGGACCTATGGGAGTCTTTGAAATCGAGAAGTTCGCTAGTGGAACCTTCGACCTCGTCAACATCCTTGCTGATATCACCAAGGAGAACGGATGCGTCACTATCATCGGAGGAGGAGACTCTGTTGCTGCCACCGAACAATCTGGACGTGCCGGAGACATGAGCCACATCTCTACCGGAGGAGGTGCCTCCCTCGAACTTTTGGAAGGAAAGGTCCTTCCTGGAGTTGCCGCCCTCAACGAGGCTTAAGCACTTTGCAGCAAGTCACAACGCGACACTGGATAGGCCCCAACGTGCCAGGCCTTGATAGAAGTGCGTTTGTGTTTGCCCTTTTCCCTAGTCGCTGCAGGGAATTCGCAGCCTTGACAAAGAGGAAATACATTATTCTGTAACATCATAGACTATTCAATTTTTTCCACGATTCCGGTTATTTGTTTTTCATTTTATCGTTCACTCTTAGAAGTAGACGTCATCATCATGTCGTCCCTTGAAATACAACCTTCACGTTAAAGGCACACAAAGATGAAGGACGAACTTCAGCATCCGCTGCTCTGTTTAGTATCACAGAACCTTCCAAATCAGGATTGTTGTCGTATGCAAACGATTCAGAGCATAATTTCAATTTACGAAATGAGTAATCTTTCACCCCGATCATAAAGCAGAAGCCAAGTAGAAAGCTGCACTGTGAGAATGATATATCAGGGTACGGTACTTCTTTTACAAGCACTTTCATGAAGATGGTCGACAGGCATCGCGTTTTCATACATGCCTTTCACATTTATAGTGAACTTTATCAAACATTCTTTACTACTTTACTGCTATAATGCTTCACCATGGTTTCAATACAAGTTTTTCATGAGGATTCTCTGTCACGTGTTGCCAAATGTTGCCACTCACAATTGCACACTCAAAAAACGGAAAAAAAAATATGTTTTTGCCATGTAGGATTTATACCAGAGTCCAAAGAGGTTTAAGAAGAGACCAAAGTGAGAATCTACAAAAAAACTTGAGAAAATTGAAAATTTAATATCAGGAGGAGAGGCGGAGATGGGGAAAGTTTTTAAAAACCTGGGCCTTCACAAACCCAAACGCAGACAAGAACCTCTTTTGAAATCCAACATTTGGGGGCATGATTTTGTGGGTTATTTTTCCAATGAAATAATCCATATTTTAGAAACATGGGTTATTTTTCCCATGAAATATCCAACAATTCTGAAATGTGGGGTTCGTGGGTTAACCCATGAATAACCCACAAAATCACCCACAAATAACCCACAAATCTGTTACGCCCCAGTAGTAGTTCTACAGCTAGTTGTAGTAAAAGTAAAATGACCATTTAGTACTACAAATATCATTACACGTGATTGCCAAACTAGGAAAGTAGTTCCCATGATTGTTAATTCAATCATGATGACATACGTAATTTTTTCAGTACAAATTCTTTACAGCTCTACTGAGTGTTGCTCCCCAACATTAGTATCAGCATGATTTGCCTTCTGAGAAAAAAGCAGGATTGGTTCTGTGCCACCAGAATAATTGCAAACTACCTCCTCAGTAGATTTTGGTGAACTGTGTTCTACTGGGTTAGTGATGGCATCATTGAATTAACAATGGGATCCACTTTCTTAGTAGTGTGGTGATGGCTTGTTATGATATTTCTTGTACTACTAGCCTACTAGTAGTAACAATAAAACAAGAATAGCACAACAATTCATTTGATACAAAAGAAAATAGTAGTATATTCAGAATCCTCACAAAAACTGTTATAGGTGCAAGTTTTGGTTGAGAAGTTATGCACAAGAAATGGGAGGGGATAGGGGCAAATAAATGGTGCAATGGAAGTAACTACTAGTTCTAGCAGCATCCAGGGCCAAACTTAGTTGATGACTCAAAAGAGCACTACTATCAAATTGAGGGGTCGTCCATGTACTGGCTTTGCTATCAGGCAACTTTTGGTTGAGAAGATATGCAAAAGGCAAAATTGGCTACAGTGCACTGGTCTACTACAACTTTTCACTTGTGCATGGGAGCCAGTGACCTTGAAGTATTCTCACTGTTCTGGACTTTCAGAAAAAATAAAAAGAAACATGTTTTTTTGTGTAGAATCCATGTAGGCTTCAGTACCCCAAAATAGCAAACAAATTAGTACCTTGACAAAAAACAGTTCTTTTCACCCTTGCACACACTTTTGCACCGTAGAAACTATGCGCCAGTGAGCCAATGGTCAGACCGGGCGAAATTTCTTTTGTTCACGTTTGTGTTTGTGTCCCAGCATCCAGGCTTAGTTTTTGGTGCTCTAAGCATGACTGATGAATTGAACCGACATGAGAATGGAGCGAAGATTAATACTGAGTAGGAATTACTACCAATTACAACTGTACTACGGTATTGTTGTGTTGAACCGCCGTGAGAAACTAAAGATCTTCTATGATTTTCTTCTCTTTACTGTATTGTGAGCCTAAAAATCTTTTCATGTATCCGTACTGCAGCAGTATCTGCATAAGATTTTTTTGAAAGAGTAGAACAAGATCAACCGAGAAAAACATTACAATCGAGTTACAAAGTGACAACAAAAATGACCGGACTCAATAAAAAGAGCAATGGTGATATGAGTGACGATGATATCGATTTCGACGAGGATGATGAGTACGATGCCGAAAAGGTCGAAAAGAAGGCAATCGATCAACAGGAGAAACTGAAATTATTGCTTCAAAACCTTGAAGTTTACTGCAACGACGAATCAGAATACGATGATTTGCGTGACTTAGGGAAGGCCGTTAAAAGTGGAGCAAAGTTGGCCGGGACAATCTTGTCAGGTGGTTACACCAACTACTCGTATAAAATTCACCTTGATAGCGACGGCAGCGATAACGACGAAGGCAATTACGGCAAGAAAGAAATTGCTGTCTTTGCTAAGATCGCTTTTCCATACGCTTTGTGGAACCCAGATACGAGTGTACCGTATGATCTAGATCGCGTAACGGCAGAATTCGACCTTATGAAACGGTTCTCCGAAGAACTCAAGACGACCAGTGCAATTGATGGAAGCGAGAAATCTCCAATTCCAAGACCTTACGTACTGATCGATGTTCCAGCCGCAGTAGATGGCACATCACCACGTATGAAAATTTTTGTTGCGGAATGGGTTGCCCCGACCGATGAACAATGGGGGAATCAGTACATCGAAGGGGAAATTGATCTCAGGGTAGTCGACCAGTGTGCTAAGACTCTTGCGGTGATTAACCTGGCTGATTGTGACGATGACATCAATCAGGGCTACGTCGAGACATTTGCAAAAATTGCCAAGGGATTCGACGGACCAGTCCTGGCTGTGTTGGATAGAGAAGACGAGGATAAGGCTGTTCGATACGTTCGAGACGTTGTTGGGAAAGAAAAAATGATTGCCATCATGAAAGAATGGCATATTCGTAATAGAAAAAAAGAGGCCCTCGTTCACGGAGACGCAGTAAGTTTGAAAAGTTTGATCGACTGTCAATTTTGTGTTCGATGTGAACGCATCGGATATTTGACTGCAATCACTCTCCTACTCACAAAGCTTGTGGCCTTGGTTTGATTTTCATTCTTATCGTCTCTTCATTGCATATTCTTGTGCAGCACGTGTTCAACATGCTTGTCGAACGAAAACCAAATCCATTTCAATTATCGAGCTCTTTCGGGGCCAACGGCGACTTCATTCTGTGTGATTGGGAAATGGCACACAAGGGTCACAAAGGACGCGACATAAGCAATTTCTTTTCCTTTCCTACCATGTCGGCATGTTTCATGGCTGCACGTGGTCAGAAGGACAAAGCGGACAACATTATTGCTTCATTGAAACAATTCTGGACAACCTATAAAACAGCGCTCGCGGAGGGTTTGGATACTAAACAAGCAGGAAGCGCTAACGGTGACGACGTTTTGGATGTGGACCGATATATGGAGGAAGTCTTTAACTCTGCAATTAGTTTTTTTGGTTACTTTTCCTTTGTTGCATTTTATATAGTCGGAGTTATGACCGAGTACAACGAGACGGAGGGCCTCACGGAAAAGGAAGAAAAACATGTAATGGGTGTTCTGGGATGGATTGGTATTCGTTCGATGGAAGTCGGATTTTTGGAACCCGCTGCAGAAGAAGCATTCGGTGACCACGACAACCAACGCCTTTCTAGAATGGAATCCTTCTTTTTCGGAATGATCGAACAGGAAATCAACGAGCTATTTGAGGCTCGTAAAACTAGCCATCGTAGATCCCGACGCCGTTCGTCTATGCTTCGTGAAAGCTCACGTCGTGTTAGCGACTCTGAATCTGGATTCGGCAGAATGGTTAGGAGAATGTCACAACAAGTCACAGATGAAAACTAGAAAAAGATGCGATAAGCGGAAAATTTACTGGTTTTCATCCGATAAATCTAACTGACATAATACAAAACACGGTACAAGATCGTCAGCCTACTTCTTATTTCCTTAGACCCTACTTCTCTATCCGTTTGTTCCCTACGTGTGACAAAACGAGATTCCAACCGCTTGTTGTCTTGTCATTTGTTTTGTGGGCTGCGCGATACTTTTTGTATATTTTCGATCGTCCGTAGCGAAAAATAGCTTCTCGTGATTTACCTTCATTAACAGCCTCCTTTCTGCCATGTGAACCTTCACGTCGAAGAAAATCTCTCGCTTCCTTCATCTCGTTTGGTGGAACTACATCTGGCAAAAGGACAGTGACCTTGTGCTCAACTTGCTCTCTCTTTTCTGGCTGATCAGAAGCACTTGAAGTTGTCGCAGGAATAGATAACGTCCAAATTTCTGGATCTACACTAGCCTGAGTTCCTTTCCCGTCTTCCTCTTGGTATGTTTTAGAAGTCATACTTTCATCATCTTTGCCTCGAAATAACCACTTCTGCATACTTCCAAAGCATGTAATCCGGGCTGTGTCAGATTCTGATACTTCGCAGAAAGAAAATCGTCTCCGATCGCTTTCAGGATCGTTTGAAATGCCAGAACTAATATCGCTAGCTCTAGCTATCTCAGTGTATTTCCGACTCCGATCGAAACCAAGCGATATTGGTAAACTTTGTGTAAACGTTGACCGTCTTGCTGCAACCAAAACATCAACTTTACTCAGCAGCAATATATCACTCATAGCAGATTTCCAACCTTCTAAACAGCGATCACCCTTTCCTTTCAGAGCGTCAAATCCAACGCCGGCATTTTTTGGTAAATAACTTTGCGGCCAGGTGATAATTTGTAGAGGTAGAGTCTTTGTTCGAGTATTTGTAGCTGTGGCATTTAGAGAACGTAATCCTTCCAAGCCATGCATTGAATCAGCGTCGTTATGCGCGTTGAGTTTTGCTACTTTTTCCACCAATGGAATCAGATGCGCTGTGTCGGTTGCAACAAATAAAAGAGGCGAAAGAGCATCGTCTTGCTCATTGTGCTCTGCTTTCAGGATTTCACGGGCTGCCACTTCGTTTATCAACATCATTAGTCGGGTGATCATCGTACTTTCGTTGTACTCTATTGATGCCCCGCGTCCGGACTTTACAAAATGAGCATCTTCTCCGTTCCCAGCGCGTAGATGCAAGCCTACAACTAGTGGACGTTGGCCCCATTTATGTTGAACTTGAAAGTCTTGAAGTTCGCGTTCAAATCGATAGTTGTCAACAAGGCGGCGATAAAAATGGACATCGCTGTGCATTACTTTATCAAGGATGGTGTCATATTCATAGAGCTTATCAGTCAGAGCAACTGTTGCCGAGGACAATGCATCTGCCTTGTTATTTCGCGAGGGTGCTTCTTTTGGTTTCATTTTGACGGGAAGTTTCAAATCTTTGTACAATTGACCAGCAATATAACCTGGAATGTCGTTTCGCAAAACGATCATGTTCCTTATATTTTGGACACCCACGTTTTTGTCACTGTCGCCTTCGCTATCTGTCGATGCCATCAAAGAATTTTCTGGCTGATCCTTTAGTTCCCACAAATCTTCCCCAAACAAAAAGCGAAACACATTGTACTCTTTTTTCTCTCCTGCTTCGTCATGGAGACTCGAATTGCCTTGGTCGCCATCAGCAAGACAACTTTCCCAATGAAACCGTAGATGCGTAATAGTTGGCTGCTGATTATAATGGTCCGTATTGACTGGATCAAGCTCACCGGCGGGTGATCGGGATGCTCCAGGCGATGATAACGATCGGGCTAAATGATACGAAGCAGCTGATCGATGAAGTCTGTGGCCAAGTCCAAAGAAAGCTCTGTGAATAATCTCATTGACCACGACAACACCTGGGCGATGGTGACGGAGTTCTTCATTCTCCGATCTTATTGTTGTCTTATATTCTAGCGATTGGTTTTTCCCCTGAATTAGATATGCTTCATCGATTTCTGTGCGCCCTTGCGCCTGCCAATCATTTGGATGACTACTCGTATGAAATAGGACTATGTATCTCCATTGCTTTACCGTTAAAAAACCCAAGAAAAGTACCGCGGTGACTGTTCGCAGAGCAATCCTTTTACGAGAGAATTCCATCTGTACGCCACAGGCTCGTTGAACCGATCACTCACTGTATGTAGTCTCATCAGCAATAGACTTCGGCTTCCTTCGGCCTCGTAAGAAATGGCTAAGACTTAATTTTGTTTTTCTCGATGAGTTTTGTTCCAGGATTTTGGATTTTGGATTTTCAGTTTTCGACTGGGGAGCATCGTCAATTTGATATTCCTACCCTTACTGTACCACAGGAAAGTAAATATGAAACATATGCTAATTGAAAGTGGATTTTGGGATGTCGGGGCGCGCGCGGACTGACACACATTCCGTCACAAGAAACTCAAAAACACTTGATGAAACGAAAACAACTCGAAAGAAAAGCCGTTACATTTCTTCGACCAAAGAAAACCTTCGTTCCTATTGATAGAAAGTAACTATCGAGGCCAACATGATTGCAGCGTTTACAGTATTGTTGTGCTCTGTAAAGTGTAGCATCAGATTGCTCTTCTCTCACTTTCTACTTTTTCTTCCATTTAGACAAAGCATCAATCATGTTCAATCGCCAAGTAGTCGAGACATTCCAAAGTAAAAATGAAGTGATTCCCTGCCATCGTTTACGTCGTCGGCGATCAGTTGCATCCTGTGATCCTCCTTCCCCAAGTCCAGCCAAGCGTAAGTTTCTTCACTGCGTAAATCGCATTCAGTCTGTTTGTGCATTCTAGATATTCCATTCGAAATCTAACGGATGGTAATTTCGTGAAAGGTTTCATTTCTTTGCTTGTGTCAGCTCTTACGCCTTTGCGAAAGCAACCCAAGTCGGGACTAAGCTCGACAACGACAAAGAACTCCAAGAAAAATACCGTATCTTCCGATCCAATCAGCTCGGTTAAGAATAAACACAGAAAGAAGCCGTTATCTTACGCTAGAGCACTCCTTCAGAACGATAGCCAACCGCTTCATTCTATAGTGTCTCCTTCTTCATCATCCCCAGGATCCACCGACTCGGTGAGTAACTCTCCTGAACTGCAAGATATTACCACTGCCAATGCTCTTGCTGCCACTTCTATTGATTTGCCGTACAAAGATCAATACAAGTCGAACGGACAAAGAGTAACTTTGGTGCCTCCATTTTTCTCTCCGGTTGCGGTCGTTACTCCCCGTCGTGGTTTCTTTCGTCGGGAGCACTCTAACTCTTCTTCAAGAGAGTTTATGATTACTCCGAACAATATCTCTCTCAAGAGCGTTGACAGCGACGACGACGATACCAGTCAGTTTGACACCAACAATAATTATATCGCTCATGAATACTATGACTTTGATCTCAATCACGATTACGATTATGATCTCGACGATGATCTCGCGACCGAGCGCTACCGTTATTTCAAGGGCAAGAATATCCACATTGATGGGGTTGAGATTACCGCCGAAGAGGAAGAATTTACTAAACCCTTCAATCGTATCAAGTTGGATAGACGTCTTCGTCGCGAAGATCGCATGTAATTGCAAGAATACCATGGAGAGAGAAGAAGAACAATGAATGGTCCGTTCTACAGACTGACAACCACAATTTAGTACTAATATTGATGAAATTAATGAAACATTGCTTGTAGTATTGAATTGCTGTTGCTAAATTAGAATATCAATTCCGGCCTTGCTTCTTTAGAAGTGCCGCCCCTCGGAGCCACTACTAAGATCATCCTTGTCCTCCCTCAAAGTGACAGTTCTAGTCTACCTAGCCAGTGCCTCTTTTCAAGTTTATGAGGTTAGGCAATATATTAGTAGATTTTTGATTTGAATATCAATTGCTTTGTCAGCATCATCATCATGTTGTTGTATTGCTACTACTACTAGTACTAGTAGTAGTAATTGAATCATGACAGCAGTACTACTACTAGTGGTACTTCTGTCACCGCTCCTGCAGCTGTTGTAAATCCTGCTGCTGCTACTAGTGCTACTAGTACCACTGGTACTAGAACTAGTATCAGCATGAGCGTACTAGTAGTAGTACTACTACTAAACTAGTACTAGTACTAGTACTAGTAGTAGTATCCTCACCATATTAGTAGTAGTAGTACCAGTACTACTACTACTATGTAGATCTGGTACTAGTACTAGTAGTAAAAGCTACTACTAGTATTACCACTGCAAGAAGCAGCACTAGTAGTAGAACTTTTAGTACTACTACTAGTAGTTCATGTACTTTCTTGATGAAGGAATCTTCTGCCTTCGGGGAAGAAAGAGAGGGAACGGGAGATTCGGTCATCATCACGATTCTTCTCGTCGGCACGGCTATTATGGTACTCGCAATTTTTGCGAGAGAAACTTTTCCGAAAAGATTCCATCCGACACCACTCCATAGCATCGAAAGAAAAATATTGACTGAAAATTGATACAGTATATTGTGTTAAAATGGAAGGCGTAGAAATGCTTAGGTGTAGAAAACAGAAGCTCTTCTTTCTCTCCTTTCCATATGCTCAGACATGAATGGAAGCGAACAATTTGTGAGACGTGTCATCATTTTTTTCTGTTATTCTCGTTGACCTTGTTTAGAACAATCATGTCGAAACGAAAACAAGAAGGGACCAAACGTCGAAGAACGATATAATTGCAGTTCCGTAGGCTAACAGTTATCCGTCGATCGTCGAGGACTGTTGGTTCAAGTTGCCGAAAGTCATTCTTTCTCGAAAAAACGAATGTACTACTACTAATTTCCATCCGATTGCACCAAGAGAGCAGCAAGAGGAACATTACACAACCCTTCCGATTTTCTTACTATTTTTGTTCCTGATTGAAAAAAATCTGTGGTTCCTTCGCTCCTCCAATTCGAGATCCGGTAGTTGCGTTGCTAACCGATAAAAAGTCTGGAAAGCACTGAAAACGAAACGGAAGAGAAGATGGCGACAGAATCGCTTTTTGATCCGCAGAAGCAGTTTTTGTCAAAACCGTTGCGACAACGCATGCAGACGAAGACAACATTTCCCTGCTTCATTGTTGTTATCGTTGTCGCTATCGCAGCGTCAAATCTTTCGCTGTCGCGTGCACTCTCCAATCAACGGTGCATCCATAGAAGTAGGAGTAAGTGCAACATACCAAAGTTCTGCAGTGGCGATCGACGGCGATCGACAAAGAAAAAGAAACACTGTTCTCAGTGACCAAACTTTTTGCGTGATTTTCGTTCGATCTAACCCTGTGTATGTTCCTCGCATCAACGACATGGCGTGTCATTGTTCGCGTCGCTATGTTTTTTTTCTATAGGGTCGGTAGTTTCCTCGTTTTCCACGGTCGGATTCCATCCTGCGATCGGAAGTATGAAAGCAGAACATGCCAATGGCGTGAAGACTTTTCGTTCGGGAGTGCAACTGTATGCATCCGTGAAATCCTCCAACAAAAAGACGAGAAAAAGAAAACAGAAGCGAGGCTCCAAAAAGGTCTCGGGGGAAGAAAAAAAGAGGGGATCCCCTGCGCCAGCACCGGGGCACTCGGTGTCGGAAGACGAACTCCATCAACATCTCGATGCACAGTTCAATTACGGAAATAGCTCTCCGGTTGGTCCACGCTCGAGACTCCGCGGGATCATCGAAAAGGATGGTGGAGAAAAGGATGGCATCGAAGACGAAAATGCCGACACCAAGATGCGGGAGCAGCAGTTTTTTCTGAGGCAATTGAACAATCGTCCAACGTTGGTATTGAACGCAAATTACCTGGTAAGTTTGCAACAAATCACTGCGGCGCGTTTGCATGCTGGCGCATCTCGATGGTTTCCGGAAAGGTCTTACCTTCTCCCCGCCTGCAATCGAAACCGCTTTCACCCGTTTTCTCGATAGCCACTGGGCTATATGCCACTGAGTCTCTGGTCGTGGCAGGATGCCGTCAAGGCGATTTTCAAGGGCAGCGTCACCGTGGTCGATGTCTATCCCGACATTACCGTTCGGGCATCAAACATCAAGGTGCCCCTGCCGTCCGTCATTGCCCTGAACGATTTCGTCCTCCAGAAGCAGACCAAGCCCGCGTTTACGCGCAGGAACGTCTTTCTGAGGGACGAGTACATATGCCAGTACTGCGGGAACCGGTTCCACACGACGGACCTCTCCCTCGACCACGTGACCCCGAAATCGATGGGCGGCCGGCTCACGTGGGAGAACACCGTGACCTGCTGCAAGAAATGCAACGGCAAGAAGTCGAACACACCGCTGGAAGAACTGGGTTCGATCGGGATGAAGCTGAACCGGCTTCCGACCTGTCCCACCCAGGTGGAACTGGCGGCGAAGTCGGCCCGGATGATCCCCAAGCGGGTCCATCCGACGTGGAAGCCCTACCTGGGCATCCAGGAACGGCCGGCGCCGTCGTCGGCTTCCGGTGCCAGCGGGACGAAGGGAGACGAGGAATTCATCGACGATCGGTATTTCGAGGAGTAGTTGGAACGAAAGCAACCGACGTGTGTTTCGTTGCACCCTGCTGTACCGTACAAACCCTCGCGCACCGAGACCCATCGGAGAAGAAACCCTGTTGGGTTTGGGTGCCGCGGTGCAACTCTGTTGCCGGTGTTCTTGGTGTTCCGAGGCACCCGGCGACGTTGCACGGCATTGGAAACCATCTGGGTTGGACACAATTGGGCCTCTGGCCAACCGCTGGCATAAATTCCCGACCGAACAACTGAACTAACCAATGGGGGATCCACCGCTGCTATAATGCAATACTCTACTATTCTGCGCTATACTGTTGTTATGTTGTATTGTGTTATACTATACTATACTATACTATACTGTAATAGAATAGAATAGAATAGAACGGCACGGTACGGCATTCTAGAACGGGATTGGGTGGCGAAAGGCGCTACCTCGACACCGTGTGGACGGCCGCCTGGTTGGGCCGGTAGATCTGGTTTCCCCAGAACTGCGGGGTCCCGTCGGCCTGGTAGATCGTTTTGCGGTACTGCGCCGGATGGGTCTGCTGCAGCCGGTAGTTCGGGGCGGTCCCGCTGCCGGCCTGGCCCGGTGGAAGGTTCTGTGGGTGTGTGTGTTGGTGGTGGTGCTGCTGCCTCCGGGGGTTGGCCGCGTCGCCGATCGGAACGTAGTAGTCCGAGTTGCCCCGGTTGTGGGTGGTGGAGAGGCCTCCGCTTCCGCTGCTTCCGGCCTCCCCGGACATGGAATAGTCCCCGACCAGCATGATGCCGGGGGGCTGGCTCCTGGAGTTGGCCACCGCAAAGTCGCGGACCTTGATGTACCCAATGACCCCGCAGTAGGCCGAGGCGAGCCCCGTGATGAGCATCGATGTGACCCACATCCAGTAGAGGAGCCTCGAGCCGCACCACTTTTCGTTGATGACGAGGTCGTCGTCGTAGTTCTCTCCGGCGTTGGCGCCGCCGGCGTTGTTGTAGTTGTAGTTGTTGTTTCCGTTGTCGTTGGCCTGGTTCATGGCGTAAATGTCGCTGCAGTGGCCAATGATAAAGACCGAGAGCCAGGTGAACAAGAGGCAGACGGCGATGCTGAGTTTCCAGGGGGACCCCCTCGGGCGCATCGACTGGTAGCCGCTCGGGTAGATGTACCGGATGGGTCCGCCGACGTAGGCGTCCCCGTACCACTCCTCGTAGGTCGCATCGGGCATCATCTGCTCGGAGGCCCGGTGGGCTTGGTGCCCCTTTCCCGGCGGCAGCGGCGACGCCCCGCCCCCCTGCCGCCTCGCCGCCGAGGCCCCCCCCGCGGCGGTAGAATTGTCGTCGTAGGAGTAGTCGTTGTCGTCGTCGTAGTGTCCCCCAAAGGTGGCCGTGGTGATCGTGTCCTCCTCGTCGTACGAGTAGTAGTCGGCCCTCGGGGAAAGGAACCGCCTGCGGGGGGCGTAGGCGCCGTTGCTGTTGCTGTTGCCGGCGTTGTAGTCGTAGTCGTTGTCTTTGTAGTCGCCCTGGCTCGGGGACCCCAGGATCCCGTCCCGCTGGTGCTGTTGCTGGTGTTGTTGCTGGTGTTGCCTTTGCTGCTGCTCGTGCCGGCGAACGTTTCCCGTGGTCATCGTGCCGTCGGCTTGCCCCGGCCGGGTGTTCGTGGACCGAACCTGCCCCTCCGGCTCGGGCTGCTGCTGTCCCTGTCCCCGGCGATCGCCCTGCTGCGGCGGGTCTGGCAGCGGGTCCGGCAGCACCGGGCCGTTCTCGTAGTGGTGGTGGGGGTACTCGTAGTCCGCCCCGAGTTCCCGGTCTTCCGGAACGTCCGTCATCGAGTACGCCGGCCGGATCTTCCCCTCGTCGTCGACGTTCATGGCCTGGCTCGGGTGGGCGTTCGTGTTGTTGGCGTTGTTGTTGTTGTTAATGTTGTTGTTAATGTTGGCACCGGGGTGAGGGTTCGCATGCGAATGCGGACCGGGCTGGGGCCCCGTCAGGGCGTACTCGTTCATCGCATACTGGTAGGACGGGGGCGGCTGGGTCTGGCCCTGCGCCTGCCCACCGGAAGACGACGAACCCTGGGGAACGAGGCGCTTTTTCTTGGGCCGCTTGTTCCTCGACTTTCCGCCGCTCCCGAATCCGAGTTTTCGAAACATGCTCGTTCCGTGCCGCTGGTCCTGGTCCTGGTCCTGCTGCTGCTGCTGCTGCTTCTGGTGCCGCCGGGCTGCGTGTGTGCGTCCCTGTTGGATTGCCGGGCGGGTGGGGGGAGGGAGGGAATGAAGTGGTAGTACGGCAGGGCAAACTCGACTCTCAATGGACAACGACGACAACAGAGGTTGGGATCGTGCTCGTACCGGGACGTACTCTTGCTCTCCAGTTGGATTGTGAACGATGAGCAGTAAAGTACCGTACGGTACCAGGTACGGTACAGGACAGCAGTTAAGAAATTTTCAATTTTCTATTTTCTACTAGTAGTAGTACTGAACCGTACTTTGCTTCACGATTCGTACGATACGGTACGGTGCTACTCGTACTCGGGTTTCAAAATTGCAAATTGCCGTTTCGTATTTTCGTACCGGCCGGTACTACTGGTACTTGTACGTACGGTACGTTCCTGTACCGTAGCGTAGGTGTTCCGATTTTCGATGGGGTTGCCACCAATGCTGTACCTACGGTACAGTACTTACGGTACGATGCGTGTAAGTTGCGTTCGTTCGCTGCTGTTCGGCTGAAACTTGTACCGGTACGTACGTAGTTGTACCGTACGCTACTCCTACGTAACGTGTACCGTGTCATGGAACCCCAGCCAGATTACCGTAGATGGAACCCACCGTACGTATCGTAAGTACTACCATACGGTACGACGGGACTCACGTTGTTCGCCGTTCTGTATTTTTTTCCCGGTTTCGATTTTGGGGGGCAGGAAGAAAGAATGTTCTTGGTCCCCGTTTCCTCAAACGCAATCCCTCTCGAGAAGCAAAATCAACAGAAGTATTCTTATTACAGTATTTATTATGGTTCATGCTCGCCTGGTCTCCTGAGAAAGAGATTACTACCGATTCTCAATCTATGATTTGAACGGTTGAACAAGAACTACTATTCGGACTGACACCAATTTGAGTGCATGATCAATATAATATATTGCTACCGTACGTTTACTTATGTGATTACGGGAAGGCTTGCTCCAACGTATCCAAAAAAGGCATCTATCCCACACCAACATCGCATGTTTTCCACAAACATGCGAAGGCGCACATGATTTTTTCAAATGCATTCTATTTGTTTTTCGTTTTACGTCACACACGTGTACTACCCCAACCCAGATTTTAATTTGTTCGTCTAAGTTTCTTGCATTGTCTGAGAATTTGTTGGATTGCCAGCCTCTTTACTCCAATCATATAACAAACAAGCGTCCAGCATGCTTGACAAATTTGGATAGTCTTTCAAGCAGTGGACAGCTTTGCTCTCCTTCGCTATAAAGTCTTCTAGTATCTCGGATGCTTGCAAAATTTCCAATGGCCCAAAGTCGTCTTTATGTCTGCTAATGGGAAAAAACTTGTTGACTCCTCCCTTTGCACCACCTTCCCGGAAGAAACCAAGAATTTCCTTCTCGGCACTAAACGCCGGGAATCCGAGCCGTGAACCGGTGCGCAACGTCTTGTATTGCTTTGCCAAGACGTATTTCACTTGTGATTGACGTGATTCCATTGCCATGGCCCTTTGCCTAGTATCAAAGTGGCTACCACGGATCCCTTGTTGATGAGGCATCCCTGGAGCTTGCATGGAATTGTGTCCGTGAAGCCCATAAGCTGATGGTCCAGGCATCCCACTTATTGTTTGATTCGTCATATTCACACGTGCTGAATAAGGAAGACCACCCCCTACTTCTCCCCTCGCGCGGAAACCGTCAGCAGCCATAGTTGGATGCAGCCCAGGTATTCCGCCAACTACGCCTTGAGAAAGTCCAGGATCACCGGGCATTCCTGCTCCACTTTGTACCCCGAACCGGTTTGATCCCAGGAGGGAACTGTAAGGATCATTGGTGAAATCTCGCCCCTGGAGTGACGATTGCATGAATTCGGAATGGATGCCCCCTCCTGGGGCGGTGTTATTTGCTTGTGCTTCTTCGACTGCACTTACTAGCACTTGGAGATGGCCACGAACATGATCAGTATACGCATTAAGAATTCGCATGATTGGGACGTTCGGGTTGGGCATACTATGATATGGTCGACTATAATCTGGCCCACTACCGTCCTCATGCTGTTGATATCCCAATACCTGCCATTGTAAAGGATGTAACTCGTTTACAACAACGTCAGCCCAACCAATTATACCCCTAATTGCTTGCTGAAGAGCATCAACATTAGCTGGATTCAAATTGCCGCTTTGACCTCCGCGACCAGACCTAAGATTGTCTGGCCCTCCAGCCCCGAATACACCTGAAAGTCTCTGACGGGTAGCACTGGGTGAGTCAGAAGTCCCAGGGTTGTCATTGCCGGCTTTTCCCGTTGAGTGGCGGTTAGAAGCACCCCGAGATCGTTTGTTTCTTTTGGAACGGACATTTACAGGGGGCGTAAATGCTACGGCGATGTCTTTATATCGTTTTGTGCTTGTTTCTGGTCCGACCTTCAAACAGAAATTCTGTCCCTGGTGATTCTTCGATACATCTTCGACTCGGAAACGGAGCTTTGTCCGACCAGTATCTTTATCCAGAACAAGGTTTGCGGTACCAAGTGTGCGTAAAATATCTTGGTTCGCTACCTTAGATTCAGGAGCTCCAGGACCAACCTCGTAACATAAAACAGGTTTCAATGGAATGTTTTCGCCAGTCTTCAGTTGTCCATCTTTGTCATAAATGGCAACAGACACCTCCATACATTTGTCTCTGCCGCCCTCATCCTTGTACCATATGCTTTCCCAATCTTGTTCAACTTTACAGCGTATTTTGTAGTTCACCAAGTGCGTCGGCAGAGTCGAGATCCCCTTCACAAATCTTGTCCTACTTGATGGAGTACTCAATAGATTTTTATCTTCGCCAGTTGTAGAGAATCGGACAACATAACCAGTTTCACCATCTCGACTTATTGAATCTGTTCGGATCATGCACTCCACTACGACAGATCGTTTTCCTCTATTGTTTTCGTCGGTGACGTTGCTACTATTATCAATTTTTGGTTCGCCAGGAATTGTAATTTCCATAGGTGTTGTCATCAAAATGGCTTCGTCTTTGACTGGTTTCCCCGTCTTCGCGTAGCACAGAGTCGCTTTTAAGTTAACCTCATTGTCGACATTCCATATCGTTGATGGCGGGCCAGAGGTTTTTGGAAGCTCTAATTGAACCTCGACCTTAAAACTTTCGTTGCTGTAAACAGAAGATGGGGGTTGGCTTTTGATCACAAGGCATGGGTCATCGGAGTTTGACTGGCTTGCCCCACTAGAGTTACCGGTACTTGATCCATCTCTGGGATAGCTGTTTGTCGACGACGCGGGAGAAGAGGACTTGTCGTTTACCATCATTTTATATGAATCAATTTAGCAAGACGGGAAATTTGTAATTCAATCCAATGTCGTGGGCGAATAGGTTTTTAGGGGAATGTTCCTCGGCGGAAGACTCTTAAGAACCAGTTGCAAAGCGAGCCTCAGTTCTGTTATCGATTTTTGATGTCGTACTTCGGAATAGAGTTTGGAGGATCCTCGGTGAAGTTCGAATACAATTTATATATATCTGCACTAAAGTCCCGACAGAGAAGACGTTTCGAGAGTCGGATCAGTGAAGCTACAGCCCAAAAATATATTTAGTTGCGTAACGTCAGTGTCGTTGCTTGGTTCTGTTTTCAACAATGCCTTTTGACTGTTGACAAGAAGTTAACGCAAGACAATTTAGAATCATTCGTATTTAACACCTCGCAAGAGGAAATATCGAGAGCTGGAATGACACAAACCATGAATTTGAAACACTTACCGTCCACAGTTGACTGCCACTCTCAGGACTTTTCCTTCACAAGCCCTCTCCACCGTAGATATTTCACAAGAAGCACCGCCGACTCTTGTCCTACCGTTAGAGACCTCCCATAGATGCCGGTACTACAACTACAACACAGAGCTCAATATTCTTGGGAAAATTCTTTGAATGCGTTTGAGTAAAAGAAATTTCCTTAGCGATCAGTTGGTCTCGATGTAATGTGATGAGAAGAATCAGTTTTATCACAGGGTTCCCCTCAAAATCGATCCAATAAATGTCCCTTGTCTGTTGCTTTTCTTAAACTCTATTAGTTTGAAAATAAATATCTTCATTAATGAAGATATAGATATATCGTTAGCAGCGTCGTATGCAATGGGAAACCGTCACAATGGTCTAAATGATATAGGAAGGAACCGGGCGAGCATTAAGAAATTCAACGCCCCCCTAACGTCATTCCCGGCCGTTTGCATCAACATTCGTAGTACGCAAGAAAAAATGTCTACTAAAAATAGAAGTCTTATTTTCAAATATTCCATTCAGTCAGTAGGACGTTCAGGAGAGACTCTAACAAAACTATCTTCTTTTACGCCCGATGTTTTTCAAGAACATAGAGTTTCCTTTCGTTTCTCAGAATTTTCTCTTGCTCAAGAATTGTCCATTGAGGAATGCTTTTGAACGTGTTAGATAGAGTTGTGAGATGATAATTTTACATTCTATCTTGATAGAAATAGTATTACACTTTTCACTTACTCTCTGCATGCATTTTTCATTTTTCTTTTTCGGATGTCGGTTTTTCGGTTCATGGTGAACGATCGGGGGGGGAGGTCAGACGAACAACCACTTAGACCCCATCATGCAGAGCGATTTCCTGGTCGATCTAGTTCGGACGGTACGTACGTACCGTACTTACGTACGAGTTACCCGTACAGTAGGACAAAAAATGAATACTTCTACTAATATTAGTACGAGTACCACTCGTACTCGTATCTGTACTGGCAATATTAGTCCTAGTAAGCAGTAAGTAAGGAATGACTGTAAACAAAGCATCTATTTTCACGATTGACAACCCTCACGATGTTTTCGGAACAAAATACTGTAATGGATATCTAGTTCTGTACGGTACAAGGTACCGTAGTCTTAACCATCTATCAAATGAGTGAAACAACCGAGTTAGATCATGCTCGCGATCACATCTATAATTTCAACTACAAGCGCAAGAAAAAGCTCTCGGTCCAACACAATAAAGATCTCAAGCAGTGGGCTGCGAATGTTTGAGGATTGATGTCTTCGCATCGGCATTATGGTGGAAGGATCAAGAGATCCTGCGATAAGGACAAGCAATGGCGCGAACCATAACAATGGCGGCGATCGCGACGGAGTTGAGGAGGAAATGAGAAATCCCGGTCGAAACGGAAATGGTCACCCCTTTCCGTTGCTGTCAATCGCATCGTCTCCTTTCTCGTCGTTCACTTGGAGAAGCCGTCGAATGAGCGACGAGGCAACGAACAGACACCGGACCGACTTTGTCGTTCTCGACGTCCTGGGAAGCGGCGGTTTTGGAAAGGTCTACAAGGTGCAAAACAAACTCGACTCGAAATGCTACGCACTGAAAGTGGTGCCAATGCCCGAGAGCGTGGACTTGGAACATCCGACAACGTTCTCGGATTCTAATCCATCTCGAAAGGATCGCAACAACGAACCACTCCAATTGCGCCGTGTGCTCCGCGAGGTCGAAATCTTATCGGGTATTCCGAGCAACGACCACATCGTGCGGTATTATGCCGCTTGGGTGGAGAAGACCGACGACGAGAACGACTTGCTATCCCACAATCAAGAAGATAGCTGTTACAGTGACAGTTGCCGCGACTACCAGCAATCCACAACAGATTACGACGAATCTTCCGTTAGCTACAGCAGTTCTGGTTACCGATCGACAGAAAAAGATAACGATGAAGAGACTAGAAAATACAATCGCACTCGTCGTAGCGGTCCGGTTTGTCACTTGTGCAAATTGTCCTATGACGACTGGGAAGTTGGATTCGAGTATTGGGGATTGATCGATTCGGTATTGCAACCATTGGATTTGTGTGTCGACTGTTACAAACAGAGTCTTCCGAATAACATAGATACGTCAAAGATGAACATACGCAAAGTAAGACCATATCGAAGACGCTTGTACATTTTGATGGAATACTGCGACTCGACGCTGGAAAAGACAATGAAAATACTGCAGCAGGGTAGAATGGGAAACAGAAAAAACGACCATCTCCTCGAACAGACAGACAAAGCTACCAGCGACGGCTTTCAAAGCAACAACAACAACGACGACTTTGCCGATAGGTGTTGGTCGTACTTTCGTCAAACAGTAAAAGGTGTGGCGCATTTGCATGCTAGTGGAATTATCCATCGTGATATCAAGCCTAATAATGTGTTTCTGGCCAACGAAGGGCTGGCGGAAGGCACTGTAAAAATTGGTGATTTGGGGTTGGCGACCATCGATGCAACAAGAACAACTCCCGTCAGCAACGGTAGTCATCAGGATTTCGAATCAGAGTCGGAAGAAGAAGGCGAAGAAAAGAATACCGAAACAGACCCAAACAACAAAGCGAGCACAGGCGTCAAACAATCCTCGGGGGTCGGAACTTTTCTGTATCGAGCCCCTGAAATAGATACCGGCAGGTACAACGAGAAATGCGACGTGTACTCGTTGGGAATCCTACTCGTCGAAATATTCAGCAACTTCGAAACCGCCATGGAACGAGCAAAGGTGCTCGGAGATCTGAAAAGGACGCGTGCGACACCGAAGAAGACCCCGGTTGCCGCTGCCGGGGGAGACGGCGAGGGGTTAGCATTTCACGTCCATTTGGCACATCGAATGACTGCTCTAGATCCAAACGATCGACCCACTTGTGCGGAAATACTGGACGAGCTGGACAACCTCTCGGTGTTCAGATCAACCAAGGGATCAAATCCTTCTCGATCTTCATCGTCGTTGTCGTTGTCACCATCACCAGCCAACGACGAGTACGAAGAAAATCCCGTTCTGATGGAGAAGGATCGCGAAATTGCTCGGCTTCGTAACTTGTTAGCGGCGCACGGCATTAGCTACGAGGAAGATGATGCAAGATAAGTCATTGGAAACCTGTTGATATAACGTACGGTATTTGAATCGTTATTCATTCAAGATGACAAAATATTTTACTTCGTAATTCAAAATATTGTATCTCTTGAATGCAATGTCCACAATCGTTATGATTTGTTCTACTAGGCTATAATTTCCAGAGCGCTCACAAATAGTATCACTTGTCGATGGTGTTTGTATTCCACACCATACTAACACGTTCAGAGACTATTCTCTCGCATTGCTCTCATGGAATTATGATAAGTTTCAATCACGAAGTACTACCATACAATGGTACAAAGTACTACCTAAAAATAGATGCCAAATACAAAATACAGAACATCGTTCATACATTAAGTAGTACATACCGTACGTACCATGATAGAACGTACATACGTACATATGTACCAGTACAACCGCTACTTCGTTAGATTTGTGACATTTCTACCTACTTCGTACCTACAGTACAGTAGTATTCTTTCAGAAAATCTGGTTGGCACCCCATTTTGCTCCTACTGACACGCTTCTGCAAATCCAATTCTGCAAATCCATTCTCCATCAGCGATTCCCGACCTGCGGTGGTATCATGCGTAACACCGCATGTGTTGCCGAAAACAAAAACAATGAAGACAAAATGTCTAATAACCCGGAACTATTCGCGAAAAGCTCTCCGCTCTTTCGATCTTCGAACGAGACAGACTACGATGTAGTTATCGTGGGCGCAGGGGTTGCAGGTTGTTCTGCAGCGTATCATTTGCTTGCACAGAAATTAGGAGAGGAATCATCCGCGTCGGGCCTGCGAGTGTTAATTGTCGACGCTGGTCCCCAAGCTGGGGAAGGTTTGGCTCCCCGCACACGGAGCGGGACAGCCACAATGGGAGTGGCTCCTTGCGTCAAAATGATGGTCCAACTTTTCGCGGGCAGTTGCGACGACTTTGTTCGACACCACGGCCGAGAAGGCGCCAGGCGATATCTTGATGCTACCAGGGAAGGATTGGTTCTCCAGAAAGATATCGCTGGTAGATTGTGGGTTGCAGAAAAAGATTTCAAAAAGAACGTCAAAGAACTTGGGTCGTATTACGTAGGAAGCACCGAACGCGACGAAATCGAACTCCAGAGAGAATTTGAAATTCTATCTTCCCTCATGGATAATGACGACGGCATCGAATGGTGCGACGGCGATCGCTTGTCTTCTGTGGAAGGGATGAGTGAGGATTTCCGATGTGGGATCTACTTTCCAAAAGATGCAGTAATCGATTCCTCTTTGTATGCAAAAGTTTTGATAGAGTACGTTTTGAAGAAAAGTAAAGGAAATGCCGAATTTTGGCCGAATACAACGGTTCAGTCAATCGATCGGCAAACTAGCGGCGAAGCAGTTTCTTTAAAAGTAAGCGACGGTCGGTGCCAAACAATCAATGCAAAAAAAGTTGTCGTCGCTACAGGAGCGATTCGGTTGTTCCATGAGCAACATGGGTGCTTGAACGGATTGATAAAACCCTGTTATTCCTATCTGGTACATGTTCCCACTGCCGTGCCTCCAGGTGTTGGTGCTCACAGCGAGAATTATTGCTCCCCGAACTTTTTCACGTGGGGGTACACTCACGACTGGTGTTACACAAATGGGAAGATTCGCATCAGTGGTGAAGACCATTTTAGTGCATACAAATCTCCCAAAGAGGAGGAACGTTGCAACCGACTCTCTCGATGGACACTCGAACGATACCGATGCAATGATTTATATACGGACGAAGAGGTGTCATCGTTTCCCAGACAGCATGGATTGTATTCCGAGACTGTCGACATGGTACCAATTGTAGGATCACTTTTGACAGAGGGAAACATATGTTATCTCCTTGGATGCAATGCTTGGGGACAGACTATACTATCTTACTGCGCTTCCCTGGTCCCGGGTCTGCTGGGCTTCCAAGGACTAACGGAATCCCAGCGAGATATTTTGAACTTGGTATCAGTCCGGAGATTTTCACACTTGCCTTCAAACTAATCGCAGCAACGATAAACATTTTAAGCTGCTGTGGCACAAAATTCTTACCATATTTCTTTATGGGAGAAACAATACAAGAAAGTGACAACAAGAGCATTTATTTTAGAAGATGAAGAACTAAAGCAAGTTCTATGTTGAGATTGAATAGTTCCAATGGTCACCTAAATATGGGAGCAGGGTCATGCAGTGCTACTTTCTGCCTACGAAGCCACTTTTGACTGTCGATCACTTAAAAAATTCAAAATCTCTGGGTTTTGAAGAGATTTCCTCGCTAACACTTTTCGGTATGTGCACCCACCAGTACATCCCCCTCCCCCTTTTAAAGGATTTTTTTACTTTAGGTGAGCAAGACGTATGGACTACGGACCGTCACCAGTCACGTTCGAGCACCCCATTGGAAGTAGTAAAAAATCTGGCACAATTTACAATATCACGAATCAACCTACCGCTTCCTTTCGGCAAACATCAAAATTCTTTTTCTGTATCTGCAAAAATGAATAGAAGTTCCATATTACAACGGGTTGCCGTGCCGATCACACAAAATCGGCGCGAGACCTGGATCAATCAGAGCATTCATCCAAAGATGCCCCCTACTTGTCTTTCAATGTACATAGCGTTTTTGGTGCTTGGATGCTCGTTCGTTACCATAGTCAACGCCTTTTCCTTGAACAAGTCGTCATCACCAGCAATACCAAACCATGAATCGGTCCAATCTTCTTTAACGAATAAAATGATATTAGCACCTCTCACGCGAGGCGGTAATTTGCCCTTCCGGCGACTCTGTGCAGATTTTGGAATGCACACGTCAGTTTCGGAAATGATATATGCTCGGTCACTTCTGAGAGGCGATCCTATAGAAAATGCTCGGCTAAGACGTTCGGAAGGAGAATCTATCTTCGGAGTTCAAATTGCCACGAACCAAATCGATGAAGGGGTGAACGCTATCAAAAGAGCTGTAGAAATGGGGGCGGACTTTTGTGATTTGAACTGCGGATGTCCAATCCATGAAGCTACGAGAAGGGGTCTAGGGTCGTCCTTGTTGAGATCCCCAAAGAAATTGCAAAAACTCGTGAGGGGGCTGGTAGAAAGTTCTGAGATTCCTGTAACAGTGAAAATTCGTCTGGGGTGCGAGACAAATAGTATTAACTGTTTGGAAAATGTTAGGGCGGCGAGAGAAGCAGGCGCAGCGGCGATCACAATTCACGGCCGAACTGCTCAGCAGGGATATTCTAAGAATGCGGATTGGGACCTAATTCGACGGGCTGTGATGGAAACGAAAGACGATGGCTACGGCCACATACCAATCATTGGAAATGGGGATATCTTGACATATTACGAGGCAAGGAGACGGATGGAAGAAACAGGCGTCGATTCGGTGATGGTCGGAAGAGGTGCACTTTGTAAGCCTTGGATATTCAAGGAATTTAATGACAATGCGACATGGGCCCCAGATACGAAAGAAAGGGTACAGATCTACCGGGTACTTGCAAACTACATGAAGGACCATTTTGGTGACGATGACATGGGGCGCAAAAAGAGTTGGAATTTTTTGCCCTGGCATTTTGAATTTCTGTCTCGTTATACTCCATATCCCGAAGAAGATTTTGCAGCCCAATCTATCGATAGACCTTTGATTCAGAATCGAATGGTTCTTCCGGATCATACGGATCCATTAGACGTGCTGTTAGCTAATCGGTGCAGTGATGCGCACGAAGTGATCGCATCTATTTTGTGGGATTCGGATTCTGACGAGACGGCAGTACAGAAATTGAATATATTCGCGGAAAGCCAAGATTTCAAGAGAATATTGACAACAGGAAGTGTCAATGAGGGTGAAGACAAAGTACTCTCAAATTTGCCGAAGGGAAAGGCGGGAAAATGGGGGAAGCGGAGAGGACGAAAGCCAGGCCCAAAGAGGACAGAGGAAGAAATTGCGCAGATTCGAGCCGAACGAGCGGCCAAGAAGGAAAGAATCCTCGCTGAGGGAGGTACTTGGCCTCCCTAGAAGTGTTTTCTGATGCAATTATTCATTGAAGAATGGCTTGTTGTTGCAAACACGCATGCAGCGGAATTAATTTTTATTAGTTTGATTTGCACCCTCGCAATTACCGAACCTGTGAAATATCAGAAGAAAAACAATTACCGAACCTGTGAAAAAACAGAAGAAAAGAAGCTATTACAACTCATAGCGCAAATAAATATTGGAAAGTGAGCAGCAGGGCCTATTTCTCGAAAGCTAGGTTAGTACTGTACTTTCAATAAAGAATCTACAAATGATTGTGCTTCACCGGATTTCTAAGAAATACGAAGCATATTCGAAAAGACAAGTTGTAACATTGTTGTTGGTGGCACCCAAAATTATCATTCTGGCAGATTATGTCCTTGTTATTATTTTTTCGCGACATTGAAACATCACAGTATCGATCGTTTCGTGCGAAAGGTATTGCTGCGACAATTTGAACCACTTATTTGAATCAATTCTACAATCCAGCCAATTCCGCTTCCAGTGCCCTCAGATCGTCCTCCTCTTTTTTCTCCAACGCTGGAAGTTTCGAGTTCGGAGCGGCTGGCATTGCCTGCACGGCCGTCGGTGGGGGTTTGAGTAGCTCGGCTTCCAAATCTGCCGTCTCGAGCATATTGAGTTCTTCCAAAAGTTCGTCTTCGTCGGTCATTAGCGGGTCGACAGGCTGAGCAATGGCATCGTTGATCTCTTGTGCCATTTCCATTTCTTCCTTGATTTCGTCCATAACATCGTCGACTTGGTCGATGCCAACGTTTTCTCGGATTCCCTTCATTGCTGTATTTCCTTGCTTGAGGGCCTGGTATGTCTGAGCATTCTGTTGCGCCGATTCCAGATTAATAACCTGCGTTTCAAGTGTGAAGCGTACATTTTGAATCTTCGCCTGTTCTTGCTCATAGAGCTTTTTTCGTTTCATAGCATAAACGGCACCTTTGAATTCGAATTGATGTTGAAAGTATTGGATTTGTCAGAGCGTCATTTGAACAGAGATATTGCGGGTATTTTCACGTATGTTGTCGTATTCGACACGTATAATTGTTGGGCATGAATTGTTGTGTGCGCCAATCACAAATTAACGTAAATATGTACGAATCGATCAATTATTGTTCAAACAGTGGATCGAAAGAGGTAAGAGAACAGAGTACATAAAATCAGACATTGAAGCGTCGTAATCTACATATTTGGTCAACATCTTTCCCCGAAGGAATACATAAATTCTTAGCTTGTTTGTGAAAGGACTCCACTCCCTTTATCCACTCACCTTTCTTGTCACCCTTGGCCATTTTAGCCTTTGCTTCTTTCACCATCATATCGATCTTCTTTTGAATATGATCCTCTCTAGAATAATTCCGACGATGCAGTGGCGAGGTAGCGAGTAAAATTGAATCCAAGCGAAGAACGCAAACAGGTAATAATTCGTGAGTATGATTATGTATTGATATCCACGCGTGGGTGACCGGCAAATTATATGTATTAGAAAAGGTACAGCAGCTATCTATTGACAAAAACGATAGTAAAGATAGCTGCTTGACTGGCTGACCGACATTCCAAAGAAAATGTATTCGCAACTCACCTCTTGTCTTGGTTGGCGATCGATTCTCGTAGTTTTACGATCGTCGTTTGCGCATCCGATGGTTTTGACGTCGATGTCGACGAAACGGTTGTGTTCACCTCTTTTTTCTTTTTCCCGAAAAAGTTCATCATATTGGAAAATTAAAAAATTAAGTGCTGTGCTTTTTCTTTGTGTGATTGATTCGACTTGTGTCCTCTCGAGAAGAGTGTCTGATTTGGTGTGCTGTGCCGTTTGAGATTTCGAGCGAAGTTTGGAGAATTAAAGACAACGATCAGAAAAGGAATATTCTGTGTTTCTTTTCTAGCTTCTAGTGATTGCCTGAAGTGTTTTAGGCTAACCCTATAAGATGTCGCACGAGGACTGATTTTAGATAGTGCAAAGTACAGTATTGTTTTCGACACTTTCGTTGTGATTGTGTCTCTTCCCAATCACGCCTGTAATCGTTAACTCATCGTATTGTTGCAGTTGTCAGTTAAGTTCCGTTTGGTTGTTCGATTTCCAAACAATTCTTCGGTGTTGAGTCTTGGGAACCGATCGACGTAGGGTACAACCGAACATCCATCGTCATATGCTTCATAGTTATTTAACATATGATTCCGTACTAAAAAGCTCTGTACTGTGGTGGTTTACCGGTATGTACTAGAATCTGGAAAGAATCTCAACTCTTTCTTTGTGATGTACTTCTACTGCTAGTAGTACAACTATTACTAGTAGTACTCCTATATGCTGACACTATTAGTAGTAGTAGTACTACTACTAGTATGTACTGACCAGCACTAAGAAGAAATGACGTGCTTGTTCTTCCTCTTTTTATTCTTCTTCTTGTTCTTCTTCTTGTTATGAGGAGGATGGTTGACCACAGTAACAACAAAAACAACAAGAAGGAGAAGGAGCACAAGAGGAGAACAAGGCAAGAATAAACAACAAGCAAAAACTAAAATGATTTTATCATTCTTGTTGCTCATCTTCTTACTAAGAATGTTGTTGTTCTTGTATGGTGGTACTTCTTGTTGTCCTTCCTCTTGCTGTGCTGCTAGTGGAGCACAGTACTACTAGTAGTACTAATATGGCTTTCTTGTTGTTCTTGTGATTTTTGTTGATTCTTGTCTTACACAGCATGAAATTAATTGCACTAGTAGCAACGTCTTTTTCTTGTTTCGTCACAAAAAGTGATCGCGGGGTTTGGTCGCAC
>CAACVS010000401.1:0-29095 GCA_900660405.1 Pseudo-nitzschia multistriata
AGACATGGTTCTTCAATGTGCACTCGCTTTGCTGAAATCCTCCACGTTGTCTGGCATTGCACATGTTGGAAAATTCTTGTTTTCTTGGTCCACACAACACAGGCTTGTGGATCGTTGGACACATATTGGTTCTCAATGGCGTTGATGCCTTTACCACAAAGTTCTCAGATGCGCTGATTGCAAAAACTATGAGAGTAATAATAGATTTCATTATTTTTGTTCGTTCGTTTTGTTTTATTGATAAATGTAGTAGTTTMTGTTCTTTCGATTTTGATTTTATGAGTAAAGACTAAGATTGAAGATAGATGTTCTTCGTGGTCAGGCCGTGGTCAGAGCCAAAGTTATGCGGAATAAAATATGTACACGTGTACGACTGAAAGTTTCGTACGATTGAAATACGATTTTGATACTGTATTCAAGGACTGTACGCTGTACATACTTACGGTACTGTATGTACTGTACTATGGCTTCAACGCGGTATGCTAAATGCAAACCCCTACCGGTACGTACCGGTACGAAAATCGAGAATGGACCAGGAAAAATCTGGTCGCGCTTCAAAGCAGGTTTCGATTGCARAAAAAAGTATTTTGAATGACATCATGGTTCTACCGTAGTAGAAGTACAGTACCAAGTACTTCGTATTCGTTCGTACGGAGGGTACGTACCGTAGTTGCCGTSTACGTACATCACTATGTTGTACGTGTGAGTACGTACTGTGTGTCTAATTCGTAGTAGGACACGAGCAGCAGAACGGACAATTACTGTACCGGCCGGTACTTAAAACGCAAAATTTTTACTAACAAGAGTACGTATTCAGAGTAATAGCCTCAAGTACTTTTATCTGCAGGCATTTTAATTTCATCAAATAAGCCTTCAACGTAACTACGAATATTCAGGAACTAACTTCCTCTAACGCTGCCGAACGACGGAAATAGAACGTAAGGTACTGTATCGGTGGAGTCTTCAGTTTGGTCGAGGATCTATCGCCTCGAAGCCTCTCACTTCCATCCTGTCACTGCGTTCGTGGTCATGAATGAAGTCTGCGACGAGAGCAAATGCCGATCGGCGGGAGGGKTTTTGAACGTAACAAATCGGTTCCAGTGCTATGCGAAGTCGCCAGAAGAGCCTCTCCTGTGTGCAGATGGGTACGAAGGTAGAATCATCGATTCCGAAGACAAGAAAGCTGTGACGACTGAATACCCGTACACGTCATATCCCGTCACAACGTTGCTTTCATATTATACTTGCTGTCCAAAGGGCTTCAAAAGCGACATAGCTATTGCGCGACATTGCAGCGATCCAGCGCAAGCGATTGTTGTGAACGAAGAGGAACGCGTCAGCAGTACGAAATTGGGAAATGAAACCACCAACAATAATTATCTATACCTTTCTATGCCTTGTCGGGACRATAGCAAGAGGTATCCAAGGCTGATGACAAATTCTCCGTTCTATTCTAAGACCTATATTTGCTGCGATTTCGACATATTGAGCATTGATGACRCTGATGCAAGCAACGACTCCGTGGAAGCCAACTTGATAGAAATCGATGGCGAAGAGATTTTTATGTATGATAACGGTATTGCAACGACGAGTACTATTGCTGATCGTACTTGTGACGAGAACAAGTGTCGCTCAACTTTCGTTGTTACAGGCAAACCAGCATGCCTAGGGATCGGCCCGAATACATATTGGCCATTATCCTGCAGTGACGGATGGGAAGGACGGATAATAGATTCGGAGTATCCTGTTTGGGGCACATTTCAAAGCAGCAGCATCAATCGTTTTGGGTTGCACTATTATACCTGTTGTCCTCCTTCCTATCCGAAAGAAAGTCCTGTGCATCGGCAATGCTCCGACCCTATCAYCATCGACGACCAAACAGGTCATCGTAATGCGTCTTGCAAAAATATGTACTACTCCCACCTTTTGCGACAACAAAAACACCACGTTCATTTTTACGATACAAACAATGGTGATCTTCAAGATTCCTYTCTTTGCTGTTACGAAAATGATGACAATAGTGTCGTAAACGACGAAGAAGTAGGATCAAACTTAGTTGACATTAACGACCTTGAGTGTATTCCAGCCTGCAGAGATTATATCAGTATAAACGACGAAGAACCAGGATCAAACCTATTTGACGGTAACCAGCCTCATTGCAWTCCATCCTGCAGAGATTTTCACAGCCCGTGTATTGCTTGGAATACATACGGCAGACTCATGCCGATGACTTGTACCAACCCCAACTTTCAGTATCCTAATATTGTATATACGGAGGTTTTTGCGTCTCATGATGGTAAAGGAACTTTTAATAGAACCAGATGGGAATGTTGCAATAAGAAGAGCACAGGTCCATTCATCAAGGATAGAGCATTCAGGGTCACTGTGTGGCCACAGATTATTGTTGCTTTCATTGCAGCTGTATTTTCGATTATATTGATCATTTCCTTGTCGGTATCGCTCGTGAAACAAAGACGACAAAATCAGAACCCTTGCCATTCGCGAGGAAGCCATTTTCCGCTGGCGGAACCATCAGCGAGTCGACCAGTGAATGCGTGGGCGAAAGGTACAGAGCAACATTTGGTGGAACCTTCACCAGAGCCTTCACCGGAACTGCCACAMGATAGCCGTCGTGGTAGGTGGCAAAAAGCCAGAGGCAACACCAAACGAAATCGGAAGGCTATTCGACAAGGCTTCAACGGGTTCAATTTTTACTTGATTTTGTTGGCGCTGCCTGATCTTCTATTCAGTTCGTTTGTGTGTGGAAGATATTTGGGCTATGTCAATCAATATTTCAATGCGGACCGCCCCGGCTATGTCATATTTCTTATGCGGATGGCCGACAGTAAAAACGATTATTATTATACACTGGAACCCGCTGTGATGTGGGGGTGCACCACGGCAAATCTGTACATGAATGCCGTGATCGTCTACGAGGTATTCACACTGCTGAAAGTGTCTCATCGAGGAGCTCGGGTTTCGCCACCAACAATTCGAAGAGCGTTGAWACAAGGAGCGCTTGTTTACACGTGGGCAGCCACTGCATTTTGCCTCCACCTATTCCTCAACACGGAGTCTATTCGGGGAAACATGCCGTTCCTCGTACCCATCAACGTCACCATTGTGATCGGAGTCCCCACCGCTTATCTCTGCTATGTATGTTTTGTCATTTGGTATCGGTGTCTGGTGCCATCCATGGGTCCTTTGGCTGGAAGACTCCGAGAGTTGGCATTTTATTTTTTCCGCATTATCATTGTCTATATATTGRCATGGATTCCTGCTATAACGCTGCTTGCTAAAAGTTCATTTGGATGGRTTCTTACTCCATCTGAGTACTTTGACGAGCTCAAAAGTAAGAACGATMACCTACGGGCCCGATACTCCATTGGGCTTCTTTTGTGTTCCATGCAACCAATCGTTTCTGCCCTCATGGCTCTGACCAAGACCGACGTGAGAAAGGCGGTGTTTGATCTCCTCAAGTGTTCGAATTGGAGTAAGCATAGCACAGAGGAGGCACCACCTCGTTGAGAGAGGAAGGCAAACCAAGACCRCAAAAAGGAAACAAAGCTTACAGTAACGCTCTTCATCTATAGTCTTGGATGATAGGTAGTTATCTACTGCACATACAACATACCGTATCCGAWTCGTTCCTTCTGAAGTACTTCTACTGAACAGAACTAATTTTTCCRATTTCTGCTACGGTACTACTATTTGAACTACGACTACGTACGTACTTAGCGATACACATTTTACGTTAAGTACAAGTAGTTTGCAAGAGGTCTTTCAAGGTACAAGTACGGTAGATCAAAGTAACACGAAGAAGTTTTCGCTCTCTACTTGTACCGCTTTCTTCTCTTCGATCCAAGATCTCGTCGCGCTATGAAAATTCCCACGACTCAAAAATAATGAATGGTCTTCTGAATCGTACAGCAGCATCACTTACTGTACGGTACGGTACGATATGATAACGGTGAGGTGTTGTGAGGTACTGTAGTACACACGCCACAATCAAGCTACGATGATGATTCATTCATTCACCCAAGATGATTCATTAATTCACCCGGATGACCAGTCCCAACCCGTACCGCACGGTACTGGTACGTACCGTAATTACGTCCTGTTCTTATTTTTTGGATACAACAGTTTTCACGAAACGGCATCTCCACACATTCTTCACTGAATTCGAAGGAAACAGAACATAGAGGAGCAATGGCATCGCTCAGGATGTCGACGATATTATTTTCTTTTTGTATGCTTTGCATTAGCAACCATGCACTCGTAGCGGCCCAGTTAGAGCTGTCTATCGATTCCAACGATAGAGATTACGATTGCGATGTGGGTCCCGATGCGTTGACCAATGCCCATGGGAAAGATATTCCACGGACTTGCATCGATGTTCCGGTCGGTGAAGGATCGACTGCCACGACCGTGGAGCGATGCTACTACACATACGTTCCGGAATCGTGCATGGGTGATGAAAASGGGGAAAATCCACTGGATCTTCCTGTTGTCTTTGATATCCACGGACTCACCAGCTGTGCGCTTTATTCGTCCCTGTACACGGGCTGGAAGGAGAAGGCAGAGGAGGAGTGTTTCGTAGTGGTGTGGCCCAGTGGCAACGTTAACGACGATCTGTTGATCAACGGCTGCTGGAATCTTCCGGCGTTCTTGCGAGACGAAGGWTACGGCASGGAAGGCGGAAACAACGTGACGACGGCCCCCTGTTGTTGCTTCAAGAGCGACGATGAAATGGGGTTACCATCGAAGGAACCCAACGATCCCTTGTTCCTGAGGATGGCTATTGATTCCGTTGCCGAATCCTTCGATATGGAGAACAGCAGCAACTACTACGRCAGCATTTCAATCGATCGATCGCGTGTGTATATGGCTGGTCATTCCAATGGTTGCATGACGAGTCTTTCCATGGCGGCCCTCCATTCCGACGTCGTTGCAGCGGTGTGCTGCCACGCGGGAACGCTTCTGACACCCTTCCCGGAGCAGTACACCCCGGTGCCCATTTGGATGGYCCACGGGTTGAAGGACGACGTCGTGAGAGCTGAYGGCGYTGTCGCTTTCGATCTTGGGCCGTTGTTYGGCAAGCTGGGGTCCTGGTCGACGAACGACGTCCTGGACTACATTGGGGGCCGCAACGACTGCGGGGAGGCGGAGACGGCCGACATCGGCGAGAGCGGTGCGACCTAYAGGCGGACCAATTGCACGAACAGTGCAGACGTCGAGCTCGTCATGCTGTACGAATCGGGCCATTGGCCGTACGCCCCTCTCCCAAACAGCATATTCTCGTCTTCCGTGGACGCTCCGGTCGACACTACKGMAATGGCATGGGAATTCTGTAGCTCCTACAGCAACCCCCAGCAGCAAGGGTATCCGTCCGGAGACGACTCGCTTGAGAACGAGAACGAGATCGATGACGAGATCGATGATGATGCGGGGGAGCCGGTSGAGAACGAGAAGGAGCACAAGAAACCAGAAAGCGATGCCGTTCCCGTGGACAACGAAGACGCCAACAACGCCAAGGCCGTGGAGGACAACGAAGAAGCGATGGATCCTCTATTGAGTTCTTCCGCACCGCGATGGCGTTCGATGCACGAGCACGGAACAATTTTGTCGGCCACTGTAATGACATTGGTTCTTGTTCTTGGTTGTTTGGTTTAGTAGTACTGGCACTGGCATCCCATTGTATTGATCTTTGACAACAATAATAACATTGGATTTCGTGCAATTGTGTCATCAAAATTTTGTGCATTCATTATCCATTGGTTTGTGTTTAGCTACTGCTGTGAAAGAAACGAAAATAAGAATTACACATTATGATGGTGTAGTTTACTGTACTAATAGTGATTCATTCCCGTTTAGTTCTCATTGTTACTACTGGGATACAGTACTTCAGTAACTTCTAATAGTGGAAACAGTACTTCAGCAACTTCTAATAGTATTCCTTGATTTTGAAAAATTGGAGAGGATCTACTAATACCAAATCAATAAGCTTAAATAATAATGTACTACTACTACTATACTCACTACTACACTGACTATACCTACCTCTACAAGGTACGATACAAACGTAGGTGTAGATTTTCAAAATTGGTCATAGCATTCTCAATTCTCACTCGCTTCTAAAAACACGATCTACCGTTCCGAACCGTACGGTAAGGTACGGTACGATGCTCGTACTTCCTTCTATTTTCTACAGTACTACTCCGTTTAAGGGCCAGATAGTCAAAAAATTAATGTGCTACCGTACTGTACGTACCCGCATCTTGAAACTTACAAAGACTAACGAGCTTTACAGTAACGTACGTACCATACCAGACTGGCATTTTTGAAAAAGTATCGCTACTCGCTACCAAATACYAAGGGTTACTATTATTTTCAATTTGCTCAACCCGCAGCAAGATCGACGGAGATCACCACAGCACAACGCATAGCATCGCAACATCACAAACAATAGAAACCAGCATCGGAGAGTGATACAGGGGAACTCTGGATCGCAGTTTATCGAGGACAGTGACACTCAAAAAGCAAACCAATCGGCAATAGACCAACGGCTATACTGTACAACACACACACGTAGAAAACAAATCGAATCGGCCTTGGAACGATGGTGGAGCGGACGATGGATCGGCGGATTTCGTTTTCGAAAATGACAATCGCGATGGCAATAGTCTTCCTCGTGGCGATTTCTACGACGACGACGGACAATGCGACCCCCATTTTATTCGTGGCTGCCGATGGCGCTGGAGACGGGATCCCAACCGGCAGGGAGCTGTCGCTCGCCAACAAAGACGGTTCGCCCCTGCGGAGAAAGCTTGAGCAGCCAGCAACAGAAGATAGTGGCAACGGAGAAGGAGGAGAAAACCACATCGTGAAACCCGAGGATCTCAAAAAGGTAACCGAGAACGAGGAAACGGGCAAAAAAGTGGAGGCCAAGGAAAACGACGGAGACGAAGCCGGCTCCGGTGCCGTAGACCAAGACGAGGCTACTGAAACGACCAGTCCAAAGATCAATGGCGATGATGGAGAAAACAGCGACGCCGACAACAATGATAATATCAAACCTACCCAAGACAACGACAACTCCCCGAAGGAAAACGAATCGAAGAAAACCACAGGAAACGAGAGCAAAAGCGGGAACGATCCGAAGGGATCCAAAGACGAAACAAAGGGCGGCGGCGGCGATGACAACGAAGACAAGGCGGCAACCCCGGGGATAGCACATCCACAGAATCTCGACTGGTACGACGACGACGAGGGAAACGGCGGGTTCCTTTTCTTTTTATTTGTTCTGGTCATCGGGCTGGGCGTCGCTGGAGTCAAGCACAAGGAGAAGGTCACGGACGCTGTGAGCAAACTCATGGACGCGATCAATAGTGCGGATGGAGGCGGTGGTGCGGGGAGCACGGCTGCCAAAACGACAAAATACGAACCAGTGTACGTGTCATGTTCCTATTGCGAAAGACTCGGTGTGACCCAGAAGACTTCCCCGCATCTGAACGTTCAGAGGTTGGGAATGCCGATGCATAAAATAATCCGAATGCGGATCTGACACTGTTTTTCTTTTTCATTCTCTCTTCCAATTCCGTCTAAACAGAGCATCGAACGAAGCCAACGACGAAGAATGGGGTTGGGGTGACGACAATGAAAATGCTGCCGACAACGATTTTGGTGATGATGATTGGGGAGACGACGACGACGACTGGGGTGACGATACCAACAACATTGAGATGACAACACCTAGTTTCTCGAGCGGCAGTGGGGGCTATAACAATACACATATCACCCAGAGAAAACCGTCTTTTGATTCCGACAAGGGGGAAACCCCGATCTCTCCCAATCTATCAACGACCGCCTCCGTCCTTCACCCGAAAATTCCGAAACCGATGCCGGCCTATGCCGGGTCCGCCTCGAGAAGCGTCAGCGGAAGCAGCATCAACAGCAGCGGCGGAAAAGGAGCATCCGGGATGAGCTTGACCAGCAGCAACGGGAAGGGTGGCCCGGCGTCCTCTCGCGGTCTTCCAATGGCTCCGAGATCGGGGGGGGGTTCCGCGGTTTCCGCCTCTTCCACGCTGACACCGCCCACCGCCCCTCGAGTGCCAACCCCGGCGGCAACGACTACCACCGCTGCCATGAATCCCTCGCAGGAAATTCCCGCAACGATAGGAGGGATGAAAATGGGCATTACCAGCCTCGGACCGAAAAAAGCCAAGCCCACGTCGGTGGCCAAACCCAAGAAGAAGACCCTGATCGGTGCCGACGACGGGGACATTTTTGCCTCGATGGGATTCGGCGGTCCGCCACCCCCCAAGCCAAAGACAAAGACGACGACGGCTTCCAAGGCCGCCGGGTCCAGCCGGTGGGCGATGGCACAAGCCACGCCGCCAAAGTCGGCCCCCCCGGTCGTCTCTTCCTTTGGAAGCAAGCCGATCGCTGCCAAGCCAGTCCCTCCTTCCGCTGTTGCGAGCAGCAAGACGACCGCGAGCGGCCTCGGACCGGGGTTGGCCTCCAAACCGGCGGAAGCATCGATACCGGACGGCTTTGGAGACGACGACCTGGACCTCGATCTGGGTGACGACGACATTGCGGGCGACGCAGGCCTGGGTGCGGGAGACGGAGACGACTGGGGGGACGACGACGGCGACCTCGACGACCTCTTGTTCGATTGAACGGAACGGAATCGAATCGAATCGAATCGAATCCACCCAAGAATTGCACACCGCACACGACAGAGCCACCCTTGATCAAAGGAACCATCGAACCACAGCGTCGCACTGCACCGCACCGCACCAAACGAAACCGGCCACTCGAAGCCGTTGTGGCAATCCAATAACCCTATAAGTACAATACTAGTGTTTGATTACAATGATTCTGTTATAGTTGCAACTCGTGGCAAACGAGGATTTTCCACGGCAGCAAGCGTGGGATGCTAGTGGCTGCGATGCGATTGCCTTTGCACGCAGCGGTTGCCACCGGTGTAGGCCTCTCGACGGTCTTCGTCTCGAGAACGATTTTGCTCTTCCGCGAACCCCCGTGGCTACAGGCCCAGGGAAATCCCGTACAGCTCCTCGAACTCCCCCTCCAGGGCCTCGGCCAGCGTCTTGGGTCCCTCCCCCTCGGCACGCGTGCAGACCCAGTCCTCCCCGTCGTGCTCGTACCGCCGGGGGCCGCTGAGTGGGGAGGACCACCAGATCTGCCGGTTGGGCGTCTGCTTGTTGATGACCCACGTCCCGTGGGGCGGGAGGCCGACGGTGAGGACGCCGCTGGCGAGGGTCGCCTCGGGCTCGTCGTCGTTTTCGTTTTCGCTGCCTCCGCCCGCGGCCACCATGTCGTCGCAGTGGTCCTCGATGGCGGCCTCCAACGCGTCCAGGAGGTCCTCCAGGGTTTCGTCGGCCGCCGTGTGGTAGTCCGATTCGCTGGCAAAGCCTTCCGCAAAGGAGCGGCGGKAGGAAGCGCACAAGGGGTTTGGGTGGATTGTTGCCGATGCCGATGCCGATGCCTTTATCGCTATCGGTCTTCCCGGCCGATGCTGGCACAGAAAGGACCGGCGGGCACCCCCGAACGAGGAGGCAGAAGGGCCCGTTGTTCCCGTTCCCGGCAGGGAGTGGGCGGCTGCTTTCGCGGCGAAGGAGTTCCTGCAGCGGAGAGTCCCCTGTCTCAACAAACCGGTGCGGACCATGGTTGCTCTTTGGACCGGTGCGGTGCGATGTGGTGCGATGTGGCGTGCCTTGCAATCGTTTTCCTGGGTGTCGTGGGGGAGAAGACTGTTGTGGTACCTGTACCGCAGGACATCAGGTGATGTGTTGTGCTTTGTTGTGATGTGATGTGATGTGATGTTACGGCGACGTTCTTTCCCCTCGCTTGACTCGTCGATTGATTCAATCTCGGATCGATTGATTCCTCCCGAATGATTCTTCCCCAAAATACCAGTACCAGGTACGGTACGTACCATCCCGTACACACAGTAGCAAAAAAAAACAGTCCATCTCCGTTTGGGATCGACGGCCAGACTGGTTGAAGGGGGAAAGGGGGATTTTGATATGAGTGAACCATTTATTTTGTTCAGTCACGAAYGAATACGGGGATCCTGCATCCAACCCGAGGACAACGCGTGATCGATCGATCGATCGAATCGATCGATCATTCCGCGGATCTTCCCGTTCCGGCTTTTCGGACTGCGGTAGGTACGGGTACGTATTGTACCGTACGGCGTCGTCGTTGCATTGCATCGGGCAGTTGCACACATACAGCAACAAAAACATCGTCTGTCGACACGCACTCGGGGTTCTTGCGGCAGCACACCGTCTCTCTTGCTTCACTGCTGCACCGTACGGTACACGCACGGTACCGTACCGCATCCTTCCCTGCGATTGTCGTTTCGCTTGCGCCCCGCCCCGWTTGCAGCCATGGACGACCGCCGAAGCCATCGCCATCGCCATCGCCCCGGTGCAGGAATCGGGAGCACCGCCCTTGTTCTGGTGCTGCTGCTGCCACTGCTGCCGCCGCTGCTGTTGGCCCTTGCACCCCATCGGTCCGTCTCCGCCTTTGCCTTTCGGCAGCCGGCCGTTCCTTTCTCCGCTTCGCCCGCGGCGGCCGGCCGGCAAGGCTCCCTCCCCCGCGGCACGGCGCTAASGCTTGCTTCCGAACCAAACTCCAGCGGGGATTCGTCGTCCGGGGACGGAMAACACGGACCCCCGTTGTTCCGCTTCCGGCGTGCGACCCCCGCGGACGTGGCCCCTTGCTTCGAGATCGAGTCGGCCTCCTATCCCCCGGACGAGGCCGCCAGCCTGCGGGCCCTGGCCGACCGCCAGTCCCTCGCGGGGGACTACTTCTTGGTGTGCACCGAAGAAACCACCGGTGCGGTGGCCGGCTTTGTCTGCGCGACGCGGTGCCACGCCTTCACGGAGGCCTCCATGTCGGAGCCCCACGACCCGGCCGGCCGCCTCCTGGCCGTCCACAGCGTCGTCGTACGGGAGGACMACCGCCGGAAGGGCCTGGCCACGGAGATGCTCGSCCGGTATTTCGAGGGCATTGCTTCCTCGGAAGACGGTGCCGACGCCTCGGAACAGCCCCCCATCGAGTCCGTCGTCTGCATCGCCAAGGAGCACCTCCTGGGCTTTTACGTCCGCTGCGGGTTCCGGGTCAACCGGCCGAGCCCGATCGTCCACGGCAGGGAGCTCTGGTACGACCTGGAACGGGAGCTCCGCACCCCAAACAAAGAAGAGTCGTCGTCGTCGTCGTCGTCGGCGGCGGCGGCGGCAGCCCCCAGGACCCGCCCGGGCCCCGGCGAGTCCTGGTTTTGCAAGACGGAGCGCTTCAAGCCCTCCCTGTCCTTTCCGGAGATCAAGCCCCACCTGGAGGCCCACTCGGAATGGGTCCGGTCGCTCCGGTCGTCGGGGGAAGCCTGCATCGTCTCGGGATACCGCGTGGACGCCGACGGCAGGCCCGGCGGGGGCGGGCTCATGTTCCTGGCCGCGGCCTCCCACGAGGAGGCCCTGGAGCTCGTGCGGAAGGACCCCCTGGTCGCCAACGGGTGCGTCGACTGGGAGCTGAACGGCTGGATCGGCCAGGTCGGGGGCATCCGCGCRGAGTAAGGAAACGAAGCGACRCACCGCGCCACGGCCACGCGGCGAGRACGATGCGTGCCCRACACCRARTCCTACCACTAGAGAGTCGATGGAATGCCGTAATTTGCAGTATAGTATCATGGTATTATTTTAGTTCTGGGAAACACCTYATCGTTCGCAAACACCTCGAGGGTGWRTCTGGAACTCGGGGGCTGGTGAACGATCCGTTCCCGCAACTTAATGGGGAACCAATCATTCTGCGCTAGTAGCTCGTGTGCTYGTACAGCGTACCAATCAATGGCCACAGCGTTCGCGCCTTCACTGGAACTCGGCTGGCGGTCGATCTCTTTCGTCAACTTAATGAGGAACGATCGAACGAAAAGCTTGGTCGTGGATCGGATCAACAGCGTTGCCGCTGCCTCGTTGTTCCGAATCATTGTAGTGCCGCACCGGCGTCTCGACAACTCGCGACGTTCGGGTCGGACTGCCRGAAACCAAGATTGTGTAGTTTGGTTAGGGATCTGTTGTCCCGTTCGAATCCTTTCCACCACCGCAGGATCCGTCCGTTTCGAAAGAAAGCGGTGTGTGCAACATCCCGTCTTGGATTTCCGTCAATCAAATGAGGGAATCTCAATTCCTAACCGGGTTGTGTTTTGAATTTTACATCCTAAATAGTTCCATCAATTCTTTCGAAGGAAGCTCGGGTGTATGGGTTGGCCGCAATGGCGCTTGAAACTCGTGTCTGGCCTTCATAGCAAAGAAAAACATGCTAAGAAAAAACCCTCCGTCGGTTGTTACTTTCATGAATCGATTCGTTCCATCAATTTAATGAGGAAAGATCGAATGTTTACGATGTGGAMCTGTCGCAATGTATTCATCCATACGTGATGCCGAGGGGCGTCCYGCAACATAAAGAGTCTATTCGCTCCAAGAGACAATGCGTCGGTTTCTATTCCATCGTTGGTTTTTTGTCGGGGTGACTAACGCCCACGCAACAAGACYTCAAAGTCCATCCCGTTCAGGGCTAGATTGCGGCGGCGGCGGCAGTGCTTTCGGACCCGGGTGGTCTTCGTACCGTACTCGGTTTTCGAGGGCGACGAGCAGGACGACGGGGGCTTGGTTTTCGAGTGGTTCGAAACAAAGACGCAGCGGCTGCGCTTGTGCAGGGTCTGGCCGCGGGAGCGCTTCTCCAGGCTCCTCACAGCGGTGCCGCTCGCAGGCGAGGCGTTGGTTGGATTCGAAAGCGACAGGTCGTYGGTCAACGCGAGAATCYCCTTCCCAACCTTCGGRGCCTCTGGCATCCGTTTGGGAGGACTTCTAGAAGGGAACAAAACATGTCTCAGAAGCGGTTGGCTCTTGCCTCGACGTCCACCACGAGGCTGCGCTCCGCCATTGCCAASGARYATCGTCATCGCTCGTTCGGGATCCAGACTGGTGTTGTTTTTCTCTCTCTTAAAGTATAACGAGCTAGACGAACTGAATGCAGCTGTTTTCATTCTCTCATAKCCAAAACCCATGGTGGAGARGACCATCGATTCCGGTCCAATAGGAATGTTTGTCGGCATTGTCAAGCAATAAGCATCGACGAGCCATCCATTTCGTCTAGCGTCGAATTCCCCACATGCATCTCATTCTTCTCCTGTGGATTTCGAATCGGCCCGGAAGATTTCGAATCTAAATTTTGATCACTTCTCTCAATCACAAGCTTTCACGGGATCGAATCCGTTGTGAATTGAAGGCTTGAAGAGAATAACAATTGAGACACATGTTTCAATGGGAAGAAGCTCTGAAATTGCGAAGAAACTTGTTTCGTTCCATGCGTTCGATACGTTGAGTGCTACACCGAAAAACCTTAAATTTCGTGTGGCACTGGGCCCTCCGGAACCCATGCTCGCGCGTCCCCCCCTTTTAAATCCAACATTCGGGGGGCACAATTTCGCAGGTTAATCTTCCAATGAAATAACCAAGGGTTATTTTCTTTTGAAAAAACCCACAATTCGAAATCGTGGGTTATTTTTCACAAAAACGAAACCATGCATGTTTTGAAATGTGGGTTCCTGAGTTCCTGGGTTAACCCACAAATAACCCATTCAGAAATAACGCACAAAATCACCCATGAATACTAGTAATGTCACACAAACTGATATTATGGTGTAAGCTCACTTGTGTCAGATAAAACGCCTATACTTTCTTTGGTTAACTATCCTTGTTGCCAATTTTTGTCCATTGTGTCTACAAGAAGAAGCAGTGATTGCACCATTGACTGTCCTTCCCCACTATGCTGCAGAGACCACCAAGCTTTCTGGAACAGGGTTTGTACAGAGCATACTTTTGAGGTTTACTGCAATGACGATGGCTTGCACAACGTCATCTTCAATGGGAAATTTTGTGTACTTAAAAAATCTTTCCTCAATGTACTGCTCATGTACTATATTGGCAGCATGTGTATATGCGATGCTTCCTTTAGAATGGATCGACATACTATTCATACCTACTAGTAGTCATAAGATACTATTTGTACATGCGTATCATTTGATCCACAGCTTTGAAGTTAAGAGGTCCAAGATATCTAGAGATAGAATATCTTATGAAGAACAGAGATGTCAAGAGTTCCAAATAGAAGAACCTTCATGTAGATTCAGTACCAGATCTACATGAGGATCTGATCAGAACTTCAGAACTCTCGTGAACGCGCTGGATAATCTTAATTTATAATTTTAATTCTTACACACTTAAAAAGTACACGTAATCTTGTGCACAGTAATTACTACTCGGTTTCGTGTATCAAAATTAATCATCCATTACGGAAAATAACCAAACAAGTCAATCGACCATGGTGAAACCAAATAAAAACACCAACTCCTCATCACGACATCGACATTCATATCAGTCATGTCTTACCCTTGACAACCAATTCAAGAAGAGTGACATGGAGAAGGTCAGCCTCTTTGTGGATCATCCAGCAAGGACAGAGGCCTCAGGAAGAGGAGCAAATCTAAGAACAATTGAAATCCCTGCAATGAGAAAGAAAAGAAACTGCTCAGTTTTTCTCCGGACAATATGGAGTACAGGAATTGTTCCATACTTGAAACTGAGGGATGAACAAAGAATAGATGAGAACTGGGTCATGGTCTTGGCACACCGTCCAAGACAGAATTGGAACGACATGTGGAAAGGCCCTGACAGATTGAGAATTGGAAGAAACACTAGAGAGCAGTGGAAGCAAGCCCTCATCTCCTATAGAGAATTCTATGCACCATCAAGAAGAGCAAGAGATGAAGTGATTAAATATCTACAGTCAAACGCCATCCAAAGCCCCAAGGAATCACCTGTCATGAACACACTGAGAAAGTTCTTGTTTGCTGCAACAGAGCCAACCTCCTTCATGGAATTAGAGGTCCCTTGTCTGAACAAGAAATCAAGGAGATTCTTTTCTACTCTTTCCCCAGCGCTTGGCAAGATAAATATATCAGCTGTGGAAAGGACATCTTGGAAGATTCACCACAGGAAATAATTAAATTCATAACAAGAACAAAAACAAAAACAAAAACACCAAAAACACCAAAAACAAAAACACCAACAACCGACAGAGCCGAATGAGAGCCCAGCAGAAAGACAGCATAGGATCAATGCAAAGCCTTGCAGGAAACACAATGGAGAACACCTCTGGGGCAAATGTCCATTCAATCCAAAGAGTAACAACTAGCAGAGTGACAATCAAAGGAATAATAACAACTATAATAACAGAGGAAACCAGAGAAGACAAGGAAATTCAAACACTGGGAACCTTGGGCCGGGAACCTACACAACACTCTTCAGGTCAATCTCAGACTTAGTACCAGAATACATCCAGCTCAGGTGGGGGCCCTCCAAGCCACGTCTCATTACAGTCCAATAGCAATGTCGGATCCTCAACCTGATTCCAAGGACAAGGACCAAATCAACAGTGGTGACATCCAAAAGAGGCTTTCTTTGCATTGCCTCCAACACCATCCACCCAATCACCTGAAGAGTGCCTTGAAATCTATGGTCTTGATAATGAAGAAGCTCTCAAGAATCCAACAGCAGTGACCTTACGGGTTCTGAAGCTACCACCGGATGTGCTACCAGCAGTCATCCTTGTCTGCAAAACCATCCAACACCTACCAACATTGCAAACATTCAAAATTCTCCTAGACAGTGGAAGTACCATGTGCCTGGCTCACAACCATTGCCTTCCACCAGGAGTAGTAGTCCCCTTCCAGGACAAATCCAATTCAGTCACAACTACAGCCCAGGGAAGCTTTGACACTTCCAAGTATGTTTTCATATCCAACATATGACTCCCCAAATTTGGCAATGTCAGACATATCAAAGGAATCAATACAAGGCTCTCTTCAGCCCCTTGCAACTATGATATGATTCTAGGAAGAGACTTTCTATTGATGACTGGGATAGACCTTTTCTATTCCACACGCACTATCAGATGGTTGGATTCAATCACTGACATGAAACCCACAAATCATTTCAATGATCCCCAGCAAGTGGCAGAGGCCATGTGGCTGGCAGAGGATGATGAACTCCTGGATGGCGGATTCCTAGAGCTTCATCTACTCCCAAACTACCAACAACAAGACTGCAGACTTGCAGCCCAATCAGACAGTTATTTAGCAGCAGATGCTGCCAGGGCTACTGGAGGAAAAGAGCTCAACAGAATCCTGGACGTGCAGTACCAGAGAGTGACTCCAAAGCAGGTTGCAGACCAACAGGAGCACATGAATGATTCAGAAAGACTAGCATTCAAAGAGATGTTAGCCAGACACCAGGAGTTGTTTGATGGCAAGCTGGGCCAGTATCCCCATGAAAAGATCCACATAGATCTCCTGGACGATGCAGAACCAGTTTACATAAATCCATACCCAGTCCCTTACAGACACGAGGATGTCTTCAAAAGGGAATGCCAACATCTAGTTGATGAAGGGGTGATTGCCCCCACTGGCAATTCAGAATGGGGCTTTCCAGCCTTTATCATTCCAAAGAAGGACGGCCGAGTTAGATGGCTCGTCGATCTGAGAGAATTGAACAAAAGGATCAAGAGACCTCAGTTCAATCTTCCCAAAATCCAAGACATCATGAACCGAAGAACACGATACAACCATTTCGCAAAGATTGATCTCTCAATGATGTTCCATTGCTTTGAATTGGATGAAGAGAGTCAAAAGATTTGCACTCTCACTACAACACACGGCAATTACAGATGCCTAAGATTGCCCATGGGACTCAAATCATCTCCCGACTATGCTCAAGCCTTCATCACAAAGATCCTATCTGGTCTAGATGTTGAAGTGTACATTGATGACATGGGCATCTGGTCTCGTGGAGCCTTTACTACGCATCTTGCCCTGGTAGATCCAGTCCTGGCAAAGTTAGCCTCCAATGGGATGAAATGCAACCCTCTGAAGTGTGAATGGGCAGTGAAAGAGTTGGACCTCCTGGGATATTGGCTCACCCCTATCGGTGTCAAGCCTTGGCAGAAGAAAGTTGATGGAATTCTGAAGATGGGAATTCCCCAAAATCAACAACAGGTCTGTCTTTCCTGGGTGCCGTGAATTATTATAAGTCAATGTGGCCTCGGAAGTCACATGTACTAGCCCCACTGGCAGCCCTCACAGGCTCCAGACCTTATCTACAGATGCCTGAGTGTAACCAAGCCTTTCAGGAAATGAAAGCTCTGCTAGCACATGATGCTATCAACACCTTTGCCAATTTGGAAAAACCCTTTCATATTTACACCGACGCATCTGATTATCAGCTCAGTGCAGCAATACTTCAAAATGACAGACCAATTGCTTACTGGTCAAAGAAACTGAACAAAACACAATGGAATTACACAACAATGGAAAAAGAGCATTTAGCTGTCATCCTTTGCCTCAAAGAATACCGGAATATGCTCTATGGTGACAAGATCAACATCTACACCGATCACAAAAACCTCATCTTTAGGACGTTGTCCCAGTCCTGGGTTCTCAGATGGAAATTATCCCTAGAAGGCTTTGGTATCAACTGGAAGTATATCCCGGGCAAAAAGAATGTTCTTGCAGATTATTTCTCCCAAGTGCCCAGAATGGATCTGTGCACTGTGGGGGACAAAGAGGACAAAGAAAAGAAAATATATGAGCAAAGTAATGGAACAGTGGTGAATTTCAAGAAATTGACAGCGCAAGTGGATCCAGAAGATGTCTTCTACTTAGAGCCAGAACTATATGAGTGCTTGCTCAATTTACCACCAGTATCAGAGATGGAAAATCCAATATCAAATGCAAGCCTTTACACTTATCAGTGTAAAAAGACAACGCCAGATAGATGAGAATCTCAAGAGAGAAAATGCTAGGAGAATAGTACCCTTCAAATATCAGGTCAGACAGCAGGCCTACATGAAATTCTATGAACCAGACAAGCTGTCCCAAAGATTACACGGCCCTTATCCTATAGCGGAAATCAATACTAATGGAACTGTGGTGTTGCAAAGAAGCGACAACGTATGTGAGACTGTCAATATTTGAAAGCTTGTTCCTTACAAGGGAGCTACCAATGCCAGTCCTGAAGACCCAGCAACAGTTGAGGAAGCCACTGTTGAAAATATTTAAGATATGATTGCTACAGTTTAGTAGTAATACTGAAGGCAGTATTCCTGTCGGGAATAATGCAACAGATACATATGTACTATATTGGCAGCATGTGTATATGCGATGCTTCCTTTAGAATGGATCGACATACTATTCATACCTACTAGTCATAAGATACTATTCGTACATACATATCATTTGATCCACAGCTTTGAAGTTAAGAGGTCCAAGATATCTAGAGATAGAATATCTTACAAAGAACAGAGATGGCACGAGTTCCAAATAGAAGAACCTTCATGTAGATTCAGTACCAGATCTACATGAGGATCTGATCAGAACTTCAGAACTCTCGTGAATGCGCTGGATAATCTTAATCTTATAATTTTAATTCTTACACACTTAAAAAGTACACGTAATCTCGTGCAGTCTCATGATGACTTGTACATTCTTGGATTGCTCTAATCACTGCATCTTCTTGATGTCCAACTTAACAAACCAGCCTTGCTGTACCATATTTTCCACCCTTACTTCTGTGGGTTGTCCCCAATGTAATTGTTTTGTTTGGGTTGTATAATGGAATGGTACTGGGAAAGAAAAATGATCTGGTCAAAAATAAGACTGGGTGAATCATGATTCCTGTTGAATCCAGGTTTGATCCAAATTTATTTTTTGCAAGTTTGAACTCGATTGCTGTTGAATTCCCATCTGATTCTACTACCCCCTTCACCAAAATTCTGATCTTCGATTCTAAACCTAATCAAACCAGATAAAACACAATCAACATTGCATTCTTACAGTTTTCATTTTGATTGCATCAATATTCTCACTGTATTCTCTTCTGGCCCAAAAAAATGAGACTGGATTGGACCAGATTCCCCCCAGTCCAACAAAATTGTGGTTGAATTTGACCTGGAATGTCCCCTGGTCTGATAAAATTGACAATAGATTTGACCTGGCTTTTGTCCCGGTCTGTTAAAATTGATGTTTCATTTGACCCGGCAGGATTGTAGCTCTCATGACAACCCCTGAGCTCCAAGGTTTTGGCACAATGGCCAGAGAGGACTACCAAGACAGAAATTCTGGGGATATGCCTAGCAAGAGAATCTCAGTGAAATCATTATCCAGGATGGAGGTCAATTCTATTCACTGGAACTTTCTCAGTCACAAAGCCTGGGAGTCTTCTCTGTAGTACCTTCTCTGCAAAAATATGACCTGCTGAATTAACACTGTCCATATCAGTTGTCAAGGACAGTCTTCCAATAGAGACAATCACTCTTGCTGATGCTTGACACCATTCCTTGGTGGCCTTGAAGGTCTCATGAATAGATGAGGCTTCAAAAGAAACAACATCATGAGGTTTAGGAATCATAGTTGTAGGAAGCTCAACTGGAGAAATAGTTGGAGGCTCAGCAATGGGCTGAGTGGAAGACAAATCCTTCACCAATTGGATGAGATATATTCCCTTGATCTTGGTGCACACCCTTCCCTTGTTGCTGACACTTTTCACTGTACCCTCCTTCCCAGGTGTTTTCCAGGGTTCCAGGAGGTTTTTCTGGGTCATAATCCTCACAAAAACACCCATCAGGGGAACCTTTGCTGCTTTTGCAAGAATTATATCAAGTGGGGCTCCTGATATTAACTCAATCCTTGAATCAGAAGGGAGTTGTGCTTTGTTCTCAAGAAGGAGACTAGAACATTCCTCTGCTTGGTGAACAAAAAGTAGATTTGTCTCTTGAAGTTTTCTCACCCTTGAATTCCTTGTATCATCTAGATCATCTAGAGTCTTGATTGCCTCATCATTCCTCCTCTTCAAGACTTCACTGGTGATGATGGGTTGTGTTCTCCTTTGTCTGCTAATGATTTTGAGCCAAAAATCAGTCTCCTGTGCTCTGGAACTACTAGACTATAGATTTGTTCCAAACAGTGTGGGGGTGCAAATCTAATCAAAAGTATTCCACCACTGGGCTGCTTGTATCAAGTCACTGGTGGCGATGGTCTACTTGTTGCTCCTTTGAATCAATGGATAGTTGGATCTTATTCTCCTATGTCTTCTGATGATTTTGAGCCAAAAATCAGTCTGCCGCGGGTGTTGGGATCTAGAGAGGCTATAAATCTCAATCAACTACTCACGCCGATGTCAAATATATTGCAGCAGGATTAAAAAGGCACATCTCACACTATTCAGAATGCTATTCCGTCTACAAATCCCAGAACCTCATTAAGGGACGGGACATCAATTTTTCTACTTCAATTAGAGAGCAAACATATATTCCTCCCATACACCATTCTTCAACTGCTTTTGGTCTGACAATGGTGACAAACAGACAAAGTCTGCCATCCCATTTCAATATTCATGGACCAAGGCCTTCAGCAAATAACCTTCGCTCTGTACTCAATAGACAGGTCATCCACAACGTCTTTGTTCCACCAATGGAAAGAAATCTTGGAAAGAAATCTTATTGCGTCACATGGCCGCCTCTGCTCAAGACAACAATGACTTTGGTGGCAGCAGAAACAATGATGACAGTAGTAGAAGCAACGACAACGACGACAACAAATCTATTTTTGACAACAACAACAAAACATGCAAAGGAGAAATTCCTGATGCTCCTCAAGCTGTCCCACCTCTGTCACAGTCAACTAATGAAACTATTGATTTCAATCAAAGAGAGGAAGAACAACAAAATTACATGATGCTTCAGCCACCCGACCAGCTTCTTGCAGAGGTTGAACTAATGAAGGTAACGGCAAAGCACAAACTTCCACTTGCTACATTTACATCAATATGGAAATGGGCACAAAAAAGTCAGAACGGAACAGGATTTGACTTCAGTGATACTAATCCTTGTTGCAGGATGACAATATTCAAAGAAGAACTCAGGAGTAGTCTTGGTATTTCTGACATGAAGTTTCACCCACACATCGTCAACTGGCTTCCAGACAACAAACCAWCACAGGTGTATGTTAGGTCATTTCATGATGCTTTGTACTCTCTACTTTCAAACAAGGAGCTTATGAGGAAGAAAATCTATCATTTCCTGATTCCACAACACCTCTGTCTTCATGTAGTGAATCTGAGTTGAATGATGATTCTGTAATTTCAGAATTGCACCATGGTACCTGGTGGAAAACCTTGTGGGATGAAATTTGCACCTGTGATTCACAAATTCTTGTTCCAATCATTTTCTATTGTATAGCGTTGGCTGAGTGATTCCGGCCGACCCTATCAATATTTATCGTACGTCATACTCCCCCATGCCATTAGAAGAAAGCTCTTTGAATTCTCTTTTTAACCATGTGCTTATCATACTTAAGCGTCCGTTGGGGAAAGAGTTATGGCTGTTCAAGTGAGTTGAACCTCTCTTATTGCCCTACGTGTTTTTTGTAATGTGTGTCAATTTTGGGCCATCTTTTTACCATGTAATGCCAGGGCTACAGCGTGCACATGCAAGCACAAATCTATTTGGTTCCACAGGTGTGGGATACAAAAATTCAACACGTGCCGGCTGTAAACTGCAGTACAAGTCAAATTTAAATCCCACAAGTTATTGCACGGTAATTAGATAGCCAAAAATCTACAACTGGGTCGTACATTTGCCCGTCAACTCTATACAATATGGATGGAATATCTTTGGATGCAAACAGAAGACTCTCTCTCTCACACCATTAAACATGACACTGGGTATATTCAGTGTTGCATCAACGCGCACAAAATCAGAAGCTTGGACAACCATATACTTTCATCCTGATCCAGAATGGGAGTCTACCAGACACACTCGCCCAGCAACAGCAAAAGAAATAATGCAAAACCTACACACTGGGCTTGATGCATGTAGCAATGATTCAGGAATTAAATGGGACCACCTCTGGTACGTAGGTAAACAGTGGAAGGTAGAAGTGAAGTTCTCTATTGCAGATATCATTTGGGATACAGAATTGCATGACAAACTTTGTGGAAAATATGGATCCTTCAACAAGGGTGTGGTTCGAATGTGTAGGCATTGCAGTTGTTACTCTCCAAATATCAATATTCCTTCTGTTCAAGAATATGCAACCAAGTGGACGCCAGAGGACTTCCACTCCCTCCCTGATACTAGTCCTGAAGCAAAGATTAAATACTTCAAGAATCTGTCACACCATGACATCAAGAATGTATTTCATGGTCTCTGCTTTGGTTCAAACCACCACAACATCCACTTTGCCACACCAGCTAGGCACTGCAAAGCGTGCTGTTGAGTCAATTGAGCTATTACTACATGGATCTGTGAAGTGCGACTATGCTCCTATGTTGAAGACAGGCCTGTCTATTTCTAACAAAATAGGCCATCTTGCTCAAAAGTATGGTGCTCTGTTGTCTCGCCAGTCAGACAGAAACTTTCCACAAACCAAATTTGGCACCCAACTCTTATCAACAACCAAAAAAGAATGTCATGATTTTTCTGGTATGATTATATCCATTCTTGTTGCAATATCCTCCAAACTTGGGTTGGAAGTTATTCAGGACAATAATTTCATCAAGAAACAAATTGAAACCATACAACTAATTATCTCAAGCAATAGAAGAATTTTTGAAGCATGGAAAGATGAAAAGAGGGGCCCTGAAGAACCTAAAACGTACCATTGTTCATTTTATTAACTGTATCAATTCAACATGCTAAAGAAAGGGTATGGGGAAGGCAAAAAACAAATAGGTTTTGACCAGCACCACCACGACCAGGTCCATACTCTGGAACAAAAGTTGGTATTGCAAATACAATTTTGCTCTCCAGACTATGCACCACATTGCCCTTACCCTTACCTGTTCTACCAAAAGCATGATCACAATGAGTCCCAACAGGATGGTGAACCAATGTTGTTGTGTTCATAGAGAAAAACTCATAAAGCAGCTGTTCTTGTTTCTCTCTTTTGGACTTGGGGGTTGAGTCATCCATATGAGCAACTTTGGCACATGCAATGCATAGGTTTTTCAGCTCTCTTACAACTGCCTTCAGAAAAGCAGTGACACGTCCTTCAGTAGACTCTCTCATCCAATCAAGCAATGTTGCACATAGAACTTTTGCTTCAGTGAAGCCAGTGAAGAAGTCATACTTGAAAAATAGATCCCTATCAATCTCAGAATCCTGCCCTCCAAACACAGGCACAGTATAAGGCCATTTCTTGGGATCACCATTTTGATTCATGCAAATCAATTGAATCCCCTTCTGTGATGGTACAATGAACATGCCTCAAGATTGTCTTGGACAAATGGTTTTGTGGTCAAGCATGGCAAATAATGCCTTTGTTGGTCCAGTGTACATTCCATTTGATCCTCCTGTTCTCATTTGTTCAATGTTGTCATGAAGGGTGAGCTTGCTGATGTCCTCAAACAAAGAATCCAAAGTGCTTGTTGTTGGTAGTGGAACCCAATCAAAAAAGTGACAGAACAAAAGGTTTGCCCTTCTTCCAAACCATTGCCCATACTTTCTAACAATCATTGTGACATTGCAATTTGGAGGTCTGTCATCAAGTGAAAAGCCATACATCTGCTCCAGAGTTTCAGGAGTGTGCTCTGCAGGACCAGGATTGTCTTTGTCAAATGCCTTCACATCATAAATCACAATCAAGCCAATGACCCACTTGTTGTACTCCTTGTCACTGGCTTTAACGTCGTATGTGTAGTGATGAAGTGATCCTTGATAACAAGTTTACTTTGTTGTCTCCCAAATTATTCCATTCATCCCAACCATCAGTGGGAAAAGAACTCAGAGATGTATCTGCAGTTCCAAGTTACCATCAGTGGGGAAAGTACTCAGAGATGTATCTGCAGTTCCAAGTTGCTTTGCTAGATCATTTCCTTTGGCTTCACTAACCAGTGAGGTGGTACAATGGAGGCACATGAAACAGTGATAGGTATTGCAAGTGATTCCCTTGTCAAAGAGATTCTGAGAGTGGGCACATTCCCAAGCCACCTTCCTGGTACCCTTGTTCTGAAATGTACTCTTGCTACCAAGGATACAGCAGGGCCAGGCTAGCCTGCAATAGTGTTTGCTGCTAGTCTCCATGTTGATACTAGGACTTGACCTGAAGTAGAACGGTTGTAGTAGCCCTGAACCTGCAGCAACAATAGTAGGAGCAACAATTAAAGTGTTAGTTCATATTACTAATAGACATACACTAGTAGTAATCAACATTTGTAATAATTATTTACCTCAACTTGATTTGTCTCCCTTGAATTCAACTTTGTCTCCCTCAACTCAATTTGTCTCCCTTGAGTTAGTCTCCCTCAACTCAATTTGTCTCCCTTGAATTAGTCTCCCTCAACTGAATTCATCTCCCTTGAATTTGTCTCCCTCAACTCAATTCATCTCCCTTGAATTTGTCTCCCTCAGCTTGATTCATCTCCCTCAACTTGTTGTCTCCCTTAACTCAATTTGTCTTGATTTGGATACGTCTCCCTTTCACTTCAACTAAAAAATCAAAAATTGTCTCCCTTTTACAGTGCTCCAACTAAAAAAACATCTTACAATTTGTCTCCCTTTTTAGCTCACATTTTGATTGGTGATTTGTCTCTCTTTTTGTCTCACTATTCAAATTGGTGATTTGGTTTGGTAATTTGTCACACAGATTCGTTGCTTGCCTTGGATTAACTGTGATTGTTGTTGTGATTTGTTTCTTGCAATTCGGATTCGTCTTGGCAATTTGTCTTTGCAATTTGTCTTGACAATTTGTCTTGGCGTGATTTGTCTTGGAAATTTGTCTTGGTGTGATTTGTCTTGCCATTCGGATCTGTCTTACAATTAGGATTCGTTTTGGCAATTTGTCTTGGCGTTGTTCCTCTTGCAGCGTTTGTTGTTCCTCTTGCAGCGTTTGTTGTTCCTCTTGCAACGTTTGTTGCTTGCAATTCTTTGTCCCTCTTGCGGTGTTTGTTGCTTGTGATCCCTTGTTACGATGGATTGATTCGTTGTTGCGATGGACGGCGGCAATTCAGATTGCTTGAGGCAGCAGCTGCAGTGATGTAGATTAACAATAACAATAACAATAACAATAACAATAACAATACAACGTTGACTCTTCTTTCTCTGTCACCACCTGGTTCTTATGCTGATCAAGGACACGTCCTTTTGCCCATTGACAATCTAGCTATCCCCTGCGTCCAGTTGATAGCTTTTAAGTGACCTGGTGTCTGTGCTGAAGCTACAGTCTAGTGCAGTCCAAGTACTGGGTACCTTTGTATTGTTGTTGTTGATCTCTGCATTCACTAGGAATGAATATTATGAGAGTTGTTGCAAGGTGTAATATTTTTGAGTGCACTGTATGTTATTTGCTGTATTTTTGTCAGCCCACTCTGTATTTTTGCCAGGGAATTCTATATTTTCAACAGGTAGGTAGTGCATGCTTTGTGCCACCTCATGACAGCTGTCACCAGATGTCACCAATACTGTCTGGCCTTAGTTTTTTTACGTGCATCACTCCTGGTCAGCCCTCAAAATGCACCCCTTTCCCCCATTCACTACCAGGCCCCCGATACACCCCCTTACCCAAAAATAGCCATTGCCTTTTTGGGGGGTTATTGTACAAGTGTTGCTGAGTGCAAGAAAGAGCCAAATCAGTGCCTTTCCAGCGTACCACAGTGAGGATCAAAATGATCCGCCCCATATCATATAGCCGGGCCTCTGATATATAGATATATGTGGGTACTGTGCAGGTGAAACTGTGCAAAATTACTTGTACTTGATGAAACGCAAAAGACTGTGGTACGAGGGAAACCTCAATAATGGGTGATTCCTGTTATTATAGAATTGTAAATGTGCTAAATCTAGGAGTTTGGCACTTCTGTAATAACGGGAATCAAAAAAACAACAGACAGACTGAGAGCAAGCCAGCCCTCATTTCAGTCTTTTTGGGAATCTGGAATCTTAACTATTCTTCCAACGTAAAGACTAAAAAGACTCAAAACGCGCGCCACAATAATTTTGGTTCAAAGTAAAACATGAAATTTTCGATAGCAAAGTAGCCTCCTCCTACATCAATCCACTCACGCTCTACTGTACTCATTTTGTACTTTTTACCAGTAGCGCATGAGCGGATTGATGTAGGCTGAGCCGGCAAAAAACACACTAAAAGACAACAGTTTCCTCCCAGCAAAAAGAAAGGCAACATTGAACATCAACAATGGAATTAGTGGAAGTAATAACAATGTACTGGTACCTCCAGTTGCGGTCTGAGGAGGAGCATCGGAGCTACAAAAGCAAAGTGACTCCAGAAGAGAGACGTCGAAGGGACAGGAGAACGCCAAGGATTGCAATAAGGAGATACGCCTCTTCCCCTTTCCTGTACATGTTCCACTCAGGGGATAACCAAGCATTGCTCAATTGCTGTGGCATGGATCACAAGGTCTTCAGGGAGCTTGTTGACCTGTTTGCTCCAGTATGGAACAAGTACACTGTCAACAACAACAATGAGATCGTGGAGGTTCCTCGTTACCCCAGTGGGAAGCCCAAGGGGAAGAAAAGGGAGGTCAATGCAGTCTGTGCCATTGGATTAGTGTTGTATTGGTACAGGACAAGAGGATCTGTTGCAAGGTTGATGGCAATGGCCTTTGGCTTAACATCCACAGTGATGTACAAGTGGCTCAAGTTTTCAAGGAGAGTGATGCTCTTTGTCCTTAACAAACACCCACAGGCCATGGTCAGTGTCCCAACTGAGCAAGAAGTGGATGAGTATGTTAAGGCTACTGGGCAAAAGTATCCAAGCCTAGGAGAACAATGCGTTTGGGGAGCTGCTGATGGGCTGAAGAGCGTCATCGAACAGTCACAGGACTGGTATAAACAGAAAGCCTTCTACAACGCTTGGAAGGAGAACACCTTTGTTAACAGTGTATTTGCCTTTGCCCCAGATGGAAGGATCAGAATAGCAGTGTACAACTGCCCAGGGGCTTGGCATGATAGTGCCATTGCGGACTTCAGAGTGTATCAACGCATTCAGGACATTAACAAAACTTCTGGAGGGAAGAAGGTCGTTGTAGACTCAGCCTTTGCCTTGAAACAATACCAGGATTGCCTCATCAAGAGCTCACAGAGGGATCCTAGCAACAGCCAGCTCCTCTTGTTGAATAGGGATGCCACATCCTTGAGACAGATGTCGGAATGGGGAATGAGAATGATCCAGGGACAGTTCCCAAGGATTAAAGAACCAATGTTCTTGGAAGAGCTTGGAGAAAGGAGGATCATCATGAACGTCCTCATTAACTTGTACAATTACCAGTGTAGTTACATAGGACACAACCAAATCCTATCCACCTTCATGAAGAGGCCTCCAGCCTCCATCGATGTTCCTTACAAGAAGAAAGATCTTGCTGAGGGCTTCTTCCACGTTGATTGGAACATATCTCCTGATAACAGCTGGGTGTTTTCTGGATCCGGATGAATCCCATGGTCGATGAGGTGCGGGGAGGCTTGGGCGTGGCATACGTATCGTCAGCTGTTGATGAACCACCAGTCGACACAGGAGCAGTTGGTGGTGGACAAGGACCATGTTCTTGGTGATGGTAAGGAGGAGGACCATGCTGGTAATAATAGTAACTTTGTTATTGTTGCTGCTGCTGCCATGTATTCATCATGGTAACAGCTGCTCCAAGGAATTTYTCTGCTACATCCTTCACACCACTCCACATCTCAATGCTGCGTTGGTCTCTTCTTTCTTCTCTTTTGTCGTGACTCACAATGAATTGAGTGAAGGCTGCAGCATCAGGGATGCTTGATTTCTTCTGCTGGTAGGCTCGCTTCTGGGGAATAGGGGTTGTTTTTAGGACAACTGAAGGCATCAAGACAGAAGATGCAGCTACACCAGCAACAGGCGTCTTGTCTCTGGCAACAGTGGGAGCCTTGGGGTTCTCCATAGCGTTCTTGTTGGGCTTGTTCTCCGTAGCGTCCTCTTTGTCACCTTCCTCTCCATCAATAACAATCATGGGTTCTTCCACCACTTCAGCAAGAATATCAGCAGTGTTGGTCTCTAAACCATCAACATCCTCACTTTTAACATAGCCTTCAATCAGATCAAAGTCCTCCTCTCCAGTACCAAGATTTGCCTGACGACCAATCAAGATATGGGCCTGGCGTGCCTTCAATACATACTCTGGCATGTTTGGGTTCCCTGTGGAACTCTTGATCCTCTTTATTGCTGCATACTTGTTCTTGATTGATGATCTGGTCCTTTGGTGCCAGTGTTGTTGTTGTCCATAGCCATGGCACATGCCCGCCTCTTGTTTGTTTAGAAGAAAAAAATCTCAATTTTGTCAAGTTCTATCTTAAGATTCTGGTGGGCTTTCTGTTGAGTCTTTCAGTGTTTTTCAACGGACTCAAAATTTTGAGTCGTGAGTTCCATCATAAATTTATTACATTTGAAACGTCTGAAATGAGCTGTTAAAAGGTAATAAATTTTTGTAATAAATGTGCTACTTTTGATAGACAGACAGACGGAAAAGTAGCACATCTATAATAACGGGAATCACCCAATATTGACCTGCATCAGTTGGCTGACTCATTGATCCTGTTGACTCGCTTGATTGATTTTGTAAGTTCGATGTGTTAGATCCTATTTGACTAAACTGAATAGATCTTACGGGGACTGTTAAAATCACTCGTGGATTGAGTTGAATCACTCATACTGAGTCACTCGTACGGTATCTGCTAAATGATACGCATGTATTTTTTACTGTTGTTTGACTGTATATTATATGGTACATATTTTTGCACCCCTCATATTTAGTAGTACAAATTTTTTTTGTGTACATTTCTATGGTGCTGATGTGTGTACTTGTATTATTTTATTAACTACCGGAGTCGCCTAATAAGTATAATAACTCACCGTATAACTGCTAACTGAATGATACAAATAATGATACACACTCCCACATACAAGGGACTGAATGGA
>CAACVS010000402.1:0-29736 GCA_900660405.1 Pseudo-nitzschia multistriata
CAAACTTCATATGCACATCTCTCATATAGTTGAGAGTCAAGTAGTAAGTGTTTGTTGGGTGTTGCAGGTGTTATTGTTGTCTGCGGTTCAGAATTTGAAGCACTACTAACAAAGGTCTGGTGGTACTACCGTACTACCCTAGTAACAGATTAGTACAGGCGTTGCGCACCCCTCATAAATTATCACCCCTGGTCACAACCTCGTACCGGTACTTCGTTGTATTTTTTTCTTTTCGACTTCGATGATTTATGATTACGATTCCACGTGGAAAAACAAAACATGAAAGGTCTCCTCGAAATGAACTGAAGTACCAGTTACCAGGTACGTAGGGCCTTACCGTCCTGTACATACCAAGTGTAATTGTTCATGCATGGTCGGTCCTCGTTCCTCTTACCGTATGGTACGAGCGGCACCGCACATGTCGAATACTTGTAGTACAAATACCACTACGTACGTTGGCTGACGTTTATGACGTTCTAGTACGAAAGAGTACGTAAAGTACTCGTACTATCCTCCAGTATTTTATTCTATTTTTCAAGAGTCAACAAAAAATAATCTACCGTAAACTAGTAAACACGAACATCAAGAAAAAAAGAAGACGGAGGAAGCATCAGATATCGTTGAGAAAGTGAACTAAAACAAAAGCAAAATACCGAATGGTTACAATAGCTGGTAGATTCAAATGCAAATGAGATTTCAAAATCAAACCTTCGGCGCGCTTTGTCCGTTGTTGGCATTTCTTCTTCCAAATGACTCTATGTCACTATCAGCGGAAGTAGCTCAATTCAACCGTGCGCAAATCCAACAAGCATTGTCGTCACCAAGTGGGAAACTTACTTTCTCGCCAGAAATAGTAGTCCCCGAAGCGAGAGATCCCACGGCTATTCTCTTGCAAGGTCCTGCCATCACTCAACTTTCGACGAACATTCGAAGCAGGGCAAAGGCAAACGTTGCATTCGTGACATCTGATGCTTTGGGTACCTTTCGTACGTTTTGCAAGGAACAAGAAGAAGCAAGAGGAAATTTTCCGGGTCCAGTTCCCATTATTTATTGCGGTGCTGAGAATGACGAAACCAAACGAATTGTAGAAGATTTGCCAGAAATTGCAGACACGGGTGTTGCGGGGGTTTTGGTATCAATCAACGGAGGGTCTGAAATTTCCTCAATGGGTGACATTTCCGGAGACGACAGTGAGCCTTCATCTTGGTTAAAAATATGCAAGAATGCCATTGAATGCGGACTCCAGCCTATTCCGGAAGTTGTTGTCAAAGATTCGACGGCAGCGTTGTGGAAGGAGGAAGAAATGGAAGCTCTTGTCGACAAATTATCCGAATTGATGGGGGAAGATCCTGTTTCCATCGTGCTCACTATCAACCCAACTTCTAGTGAGGAAGATTCCGAAGCCACAGATCTGCCCCTGCCTTCCATCTCAAAATCGGTCGGAAAAAGAGTTTCCATCATGAAATCGGTTCAAACCGCAGCCGGAGGAGGTCAGCTTGGGGAGGCCACTCGTCTCATCAAGGCGTCCGGATTCACGGGTGCATTCCTTCGGCGAGAATGCGTGCCTGGTTTTCCAGCAAGTCCAAATGTTGAATTTTCATCCGACTTTTGGAGTGCATGCATTGGAGACTTGAAGAGTACCCGCAGCAAGACCTTTAATTTCCGAAGTAAAAATAACATGGAGACGCAGCTTGCAACACAGTGGGCCAACTATCAGCAAGATGTAATGGATAGCGGGGCACTCGGTGATATGTCAGACGGTCCTCCGCCTGGCTTTGATGCAGAAGGTGGTGATTATCAAGGATTTTAAGCTAGTAGTAACAAATGATGGTATTCACCTTGATTCATCTTTCCTTCTTTGTGCTGTTGGAACCATGCAAATACAGTACTGTAACAACAATAGCAGCGACAACCAGTCTTTTAGTCACTGTAAATTATCAAAGAATGAAAAAATGTTTTGCGTTAAATTAGATTATCGATAAATTACTTAAAGATCCAATCATGCTCAAGCGGATACCAACCGTCTAGAAAAAGAAAAGTAGCATACATGTATCGCTGGGGTTGATTTTAGAAAGCACGACACGTCAGTGAATAGCACACTTTTCTCTACTTTCCACGGCCTAGGTCAAACTCTAGGGGTCAGCTCATACCGTCCCATTTCGCGAGTGTTGAAAGATCCGCAATGAGAACATTTTTGGCCGACAAAATGATACCGGCATTGTCCTGTTTTTTCGCAGTCTTGGCAATACGTATTGACCATAGTATTTTGGAATGCAGCGGGCATAGGTTGCATGCGAATAGCTTGGTCCAAGAGCGAAAAATATTCAGTCATGTCTTCCATGCATCTCATGCAAAGAGGGCACGTGTAGTTCTGACCACGGCAGTATTCATTGTAGCAAGAAAGATGCATTACATGACCACATCGGAGACCTTTGAGGCGTTCAGTGGAACTGAATAATGTATCGTGACAAATTGGGCATGATCCCTGTAGTTTTTGTGGAATGCAACGATGATGCTTGTCTTCAAGTGACACACAGGCATTACACCGCATGCAATGTCGAAAATCAATGCCGAGTCCTTTTCCCAATCTACATGTATTGCAGTATGGGCAGTGAAAGATGGGACGTGAGCGGTTGTCATAAAGATTGCATATGTCACAAAAGTATTTTGCAAAACCTTTTTCATGGAGCTCGCACTCTCGGTTCACGCAATATTTCGCGGCCGGCTGCAAGGATTTACATTTCATACACGTGATCTCGGTAACGGCATACCGATCCAGGGGTGGCTTTTCCTTCTCGTTCGGTGCTGATGCTTCACGATCTTGGTCGGCACAAAGTCGACACGTGAATAGACTGCCAGTTATTGGGTGTCTGAGTTTGCAAGCCCTCGGGTAGTGATGGCAACCTAACACGTCTCCAGATGTTGTTCCGTCGTGATAGGTAGGAGCGAGTTCGGCTGCCGTAAACTTCGGGATGAATTGTTCCGGTATACGGTTTACAATTTCGTTCTTGAAATTGGTATTGTCGTCCATTTTCCAAACGCAAACAATTCTTCCAGTTGCATCCCTCTGGTAGTATGCTGAAGGAAAATGCAAATGTTTACAACTGTTGGTGTTGCTTGTGTGACTTTTGGTCTGGTTGTCGGTTCTTGCAATCTTCCCCGTAAGTTGTTGATTCCGTTTCCAAACCGATGCACGAAGACCCTGAATCGTTGTGTTTTTCTCCCTGGGTGTCAGACTCGGATTTGTGACCACGGCCCGGATTAGCTTCTGTAGATTTTCCTGGCTGGTGATTTCGCCAGTTGGCTGGCATTTATTGATGGTCTGCGAAAGCGATTCTGCCATAGAATTTATCGGACCTGGTCCCTTCCCCTGTGAATCATTACCAGCTTGCCTCTTGTTCCTGGAGAATATTACCCCCGCGTCGTTGTCACTGGTTCCTCCCGGGGAAGACTCAGCCGTCACCGAGAGATCTGCAACAGATGCAGAGCGTTTTCTTCTTGTGCCACCTAGAACTCCTTCCGCCCCAGTGTTCGTTCCAGAGACGCCGTCCTTTATATCGTTTCCTCCCTCCCACCCCGTCATAGACAACCATCTTTCAAAAAATGTCCCCACCATGGCTTGCTTCATGTGGCTGACCATGTTTTCGCGGTCGGCCTCTTTCAGGTTTTGAACCGCCATTGTCAATATCTGTGCAATCGTGTCGGAGGATCGTTTTCCCATGATTTGTCCCACAAGGTCGTGGATTTCAGACTTGGACAAATGCTTGACTACCAGAGGAAGGCAATTTTTTTCTTCCTTCTCTAGGTGTACCATCAAGTGTTGGTTTAGAGTTTTGGCAAGGGACAAAATTTCTTTGGTAGTATTGGTGATCGAGTCGAGGTTCTTTTTGATCCCGTTCTTCTGCGAATGCGGAGCACTCTGACTCGATAAGTCGCGAGCAGTGTTTCGTTGGTGAAGCTGAACGAGTGCCTTGTGAAGCCTTGTCAACAGATGATCCATCATCGTAAACATGCGCTCTTCGTCGGCGTGATCTTCCTCGTATTCCTCTTGCTCTACTACCTCGTCATCGTCCGAAGCATCGTGCACCGCACGGGCATTCGAAGCAGCAACCGCATACGACGGAATTTCGTGCTGGTGATGCTCCTGGTTCGGCTGATACCTCGGGCTCCCGCAGGGGCTCCCGCAGGGACTCCCGTTTACTGCCCCCTGGGTTTTGTCGCGCAAGGCTGGCCAAATGAATTCGTCCTCGGCGGCAGAATGGGCACGGAAGACACTCCATATTACCTGGAATCGAGCCGTGGCCTTGGATTCGAGTTTGCTTATTGATTGATGGTGCGTTTGCAGCTGGATGCGTTGCGCTTCTTGGGCATCACTCGCGGCTGCTGAAGTACTGCACAAGAGCATCTTGCTGAGATCAATGAGGTCTTTTTCCAGTGCATTTAGAGCACCGCGCAAACAATCGTGTAGGTGTATTATCTCTACCAAAGCGCAATCGCCTATCAGATCTCTTCGACTCTGGTTGTTGTTCATATTGACGTCGCTATATTCGGTTGTGTTTGAATTGTTTTTCAAATCGGAAGGAGTAGTGACATCAGAAGGGGATGATGGCGAGGATGCCTTTTGATCGTCGCCACTAGATCCCCCTATCGGAGACGCAACTCCGTTAGGAACAGGAGCTGCTGTCGCATACATGATATTTTATTATTGCCTTTGTGTAATATGATTCGAATCAATCTCACTCTTCCGGTTTTTCTTGGGATGGAACTTACGAACAGCAAAATCCTGATTCTTCTGTTGGGCAATTCGATATCCTCGGATCAAACTTTCTAATAGGTCCACTTCGTCAGTCTTGTTGGAGCAGTGTGGAAGGCGAAATGCACTGCATGAGGACTTGGTGTTTCTATGCTTCGACTACTCGAAAAGAGAAGAATATAACAGAGAAAAGGGACGTATGGATAGGATAGTGACTAATACACTTGCAGCTGATACTGCTTTTGTCCTTATTCACTGGTTCGTTCTCCGAGTTTTTGGGGGGGTTCGACATGAGCGCCGTGTAAAATCGCATTACGGGGGGACAGATTCTACTGTTAGGTTTCATGGATGATTTTTTGTCGAGATCTGCACAGCATGAAACGTGCCGTATGCTTCTCGTAGAACCTACGGTACTACTAGTATTGTAATCCACAGAACCCATCTTCGGGGGGATGTTTCATGAGACACGCGAAGAGCAAGAGGTCTTCCATGTGGATATCACGGTCCAAATTGCCGCCTGAACGGTATGTATTAACTGTGGCGTCGCACGGTCCGCGCGTGTAAAAGCTCTCGAACCCACAGTACAAAAACTCCAAGTGATAATAATAACACGGACCTCAACAGAGTACATTTTCTGGTTACATTTATGGTACACCAGTAACATCACTGAGATAGAGAGCTTAAGTTCGAGATCAAATTGAAGTTACTGCAACAAGCTCTCAAGAGCTCGTTGGTGGTGCTGTTGCTGAAGATAGTACTTGTTCTTGTAGTACTACTAGTAGTACTAGCGCTGGACAGCAGCAGATGCGATGCCACAGTCGTCATTTACTCCGTAACAATCAATCGAGTAGCACCATCAAAATTACGTGATGTATCCATGCAGTGCAAGGTTACTGCTTTACAGAGGCTTGATGATACGGAGGATGCTGATATGGAGGATGCTCACTGATACAGCGTCCGTCAATACCAGGTCCGCTACTACTAGTAGTACTAATGATATGATACTAGTACACCACCAGAGGAGCGGCTTATACAATATGGAGGAGTAAGCCACTGATACAATACAGAGGAGCAAGCTGCTGATACCATACAGAGGAGCCACTGAGCTGTAGAAAACTGCTCACATTTTGTGTACCTGTTGCGGTACGTTTGCCTGTTTACAAGTGAGCACAGGTGCACTGTGCGCTTTTTTGTAACCAGACCCACTTTGTTTGTAATAACACCACTAGTAGTAGTATTGTGGAGAAAAGAAGGGCCTCCCTATAGGAAAGGGAAATGTTTCAATTCCTGGTTACAAAATTCAGTCCTTGCAGTTGTTTGGAACCAGGTTGAGGTGGTCCAACCTTGATGCATGGGAAAATTATCCTGTCTTTGTAGTCAAAGAATGAAGACTGTAGAACATGAATCTTATTCTCTTTCATAGGCATGAAAGCTTTCTATTCTGCCCAGTTCCTTTCTGTATTCAATGCTGCATCCTTTGCCAATGTTTCTACAGATATTTTCATCCCGCCAAAAATTTTGGTGGAGAGAGCTTTAGCCACTGTTGTGCCAATGCCTGTCTGCTTTGCCAAGTTTCCAAGAATGGGATCTAAGATGCAGTCTTCCCATTTTGCTATTCAGTTGATGTTGCACTAATTCTTTCATGGCCTGATCCCTCTCATGACAATTGTAATGTAATGCTTTTTGCAATGTTTTGTCATTGTGAGGGATAGGGTTATCTTTTTTGTTCATTGGCTGCTCAAGATTATTGAAAACCATAACCACTTTGGTCCGATCTATTGATGGATCAGATTTTGCCAGACCAGACTTGATCAGCTCCTTGAATTCCTTGACAAGAGGATCTGGAACTGCCCACAATTTTTCTATGCATTTCCTCTCTCAGTCATAATTGCCACACATGGAACAAAATTTCATCTTCTCTGATTAGTTGTTCTTGAAATTAATTGCCACCATGTTGTTGTTGTTTGTATCCATAAAATTGAACATGCTGGTTGTGTCAATGCATATGACTTGTACTTGTCATGAAAAAGCCAATGGGCTTCTTTCTAGGTTTAATATTTGACAAAAGTTTGACAATTTTGCCAATCCACGTTTACATTTTTGTCCGATTCATCATCTGAATCTGATTTTAGCAAGGGAAGCACTCCTTTTGCTGAATAAAACTTGTCATTTGTTGTACTGGACTTGTCATTTGCTGAACCATTCTGGTCATTCAAATACATTTCCATCATAGACTTGAGGGACTTACATGCCCATCTGAGGAGAAGGGAATCAGATTGGGATATATTGTTCCACAAGGTTTGTAGTTGTTCCTCTGTGCAGGTGACATTCTTCTTACAGAGTTGGTAGGTCCCCTCCTTGGGAGGGTTGGTTGACTTGTTTTAGGTTTGACATATTTTTTGAATTGTGGCAGAATCATAACAAACACCAAAGAGTAATTCTCTCATGTGTTTTGCAGCAAAGTAAGTAATGTGTGCTGCTAACACAAGAAGGAGAGACTGGAGAACTCCATGGTGGTGGTGGTGGTGGTGGTGGTGGTGGGAGAGCCACTGTCTCTGGCCACAACCCACGTTTGTGTGATATGCAGTTTGCATAAAAATAGGACAACCAGGACCAAAAGGAATGTTTTTTTTTAAAACAAAATTTTTGGCATTATTCATGGTTTGTTGTGTTTGGAGGGGCTACAACAACATATGTTTGGCTGGTAAGAAGAAAAAAACAGAAACTGATATTTACAATATAATTTTGAACAGGTGGCTGATATGGATGTTGGAGAACTAGGAGTGTTCCACAGATATAACAAGTATTGCAAAAGCCTTCACCACCATGGGAAAGCCATCTCACTTGCTCATCAGATTTGGTGTTGGCACAGATGCAATCAACTTGACATAAATACAAGGGATTTGGTTATGTGATAGGGTGTAATCACCTTTTGTGATACAACAGCAACAACAGCAGCAGCAACAGCAGCAACAAGAACAGCAACAAGAACAGCAGCAGCAACAACAACAACAAGAAAAATGGAGTCTGACAAGCCTGGAAGAGGAGCAACTAAGGGCTGATCATGAGAGGTAGTTGATGAAAATCAGAGAAGCAATCCAAGCTGATTTTTTGACAACAAGAAGTGCAGAGAGCTGAGATGACACAAGCAGAAGGCTGATCTATGGCAAATATGATGATGCACACAACCATTCCCAATCAAGTTGCACGGGCCTAAGATTGAAAGAGTCAATTCAAATGATTGTGAATCTGTTCACAGCATCATTCTTCCACTCCCCAACCCTATTACGAACCAACCAGCACTGGTAGCAGAGCTACTTAATGATCAATTTAGACCTATCATTATAAATAATCAGGATACTAGTGATGAATACTTTTTTTTTGAGTGCAAAGACAAGCAACAACGATATCTCAAAGAGCAGATCCAGACACAGCACCACTAATGAGGATGCTGAGAATGAGGACAATACTAGGAGAAGGAGAGATGATACTCTTACCAGAAGAATGTTTGTTGTATTCAGCCACTGAAAGAGAGCAACAGCAAGCAACAAGAAAGAACTAGATGAGATACATCTACATATTGAACAATATAAGTACTGGAGAGTTCTAGCTAAGCTAGAGTATCATAAGTTGCACAAGTACTTAAGCAACAAGTAGTAGTTGAGCAAGTATCGTAGAACTATCGTAGTACTGGTAGTTGATTTTGTGGAATGAAGTTAGTAGCTAGTACTTCTACCTACGTACTACTAATAGTAATATGCGTCTGTCCTCAATCTGCATTCAGTTGCTTCCAATTTCATACAATGACTACAAGTGTAATCACCCGTATTCAACTTCTCCCACCTCCTAGCTTTTGATTTACTTTCTGCTTTTTATTTTTCTGATTCATTTTTGACCTCGGAACGTTGAGATGGAATCTCAGGGAAGAATGTTGACCCTGGGGAACCTTCAACTTTACTTTCATTGAATTGGATCCACCAACCTTGACACTTGTCAAAAATGTGTCACCAGGGTTCAATCCAAGAGGCACTGCAACCTCGAAGGAAACCTTTTCGGTCGGTTCATGGGAGGATTCTGACGGTGACTTTCTCTTACCCTTTTCGAGTTCATCGGGATCCTGGTCATCGTGGAGGATGTTGCTGCCGCTTTTCGCTTTTTTTGGTTTGGATTTTCCAAATACGGCATTCGCCGACAGAGAAGGAAACATTGCCTTGCATTTCTCAACAGCAGCCTTGAAGATCAATGACTTTCGGCCCCCACCGGACCAATCTCCAAAGTCGCTCGTACTTGCGAGGTCAGCTTTGCTTGTATCAGCAACCAAGAGGTACGCTTGACACAAAGCTTCAACTTCACGAAGCGATCCGGAACCATACTTCCACGCACGTACTCTGCTGAGGTCTTCAATTGAACAATTCAGACGCAAATAACATGCATATGTATGTTTAAGGTAGAACTCTGTAATTTTGTTGCCATCTGTTGACGAATTTTTCGACGAAGCCACAGTGGTCACTTTTTTCGATATTTCGTGCATCAAGACATCTGCAAGCACACCGTTGCCTCTTCGTTTTGCAGATAGAAGAAAACCATTGGCCATGAGGGAACTCTTGCTGCCTGCAACAAGCAACGGATCTTGGGTTTGAGAGGTAGTTGGTTTGTCGCCGTAATTCATTGCACCTGCCTGAAAGTACGACGGTAGATCACGTTTGCTCGTATACAACCACTTCATGAGCGTTTCGACTTCAGGTCGGCGATTGCAGATGCGTAATGTTTCCAAATATGCACCGATATATTTTCCACGCAGTGAGTCGTACTTTCGTACTGTGCTATTTATGGCTTGAAATGGGGAAGCTGTCCCGCTGTTTGTTACCCAAACGGCACAGAGCTGAACGCGTTTTTTATCAAACAGAGCACCAATTACACTCTCTGCACTGAATGCTGCAGGCTTGGAACTATCAAGGCCTTTTATTTGATAGCTGTGTGTAGCGGGAACAATGTCCGAGCTTCTTTTGCTTGATGCCAGGTCGTAAAATACAGGTGACCACATCAATGCCTGGGCGTGTCGATATACCGATCGATGAAAGTAAGGTTTGAGCTTACGGCAATTGAAGAGTCCATCGACAACATCAGCAAAAACAATCCAAATTCGTTCGTGCACACTCTTATCCATGGCGTCAACTAGTAGATCATGATCTTTAAAATGATATTTCTCGGTCAATCGTAGCGCTTCCAGTTCTGCCTGTCCTCTTTCTTCCTCCTTTCGAGAAACAGAATGAATTAAACACTTCAATCTGGAAGCGTGAAGTCGATAAAGGATTTCAGTCGATCCGTGGCCACTTCCACCAGAATCGAGCAATAGAGTTGCAGAATCCTCCAATTTGTTGGCCTCAGCTAGAGCCTTACTATAAGCCGACATCGCTTCACTCATGTGCTGTTCATAGAGTCGTGAATTGTCGGGTGAGCATTCAGTCTGTTTCGGAAATGCTTCTTGCTCATATGTCTTGGCAATCTTCTCATCACACTACATTAAAAAAAGAGGTTTTCGGTGAGAAAAAGTTTTTCAAGATGACTTTTCATGCAAATATTGCTCCAGTATTTGATTTCTATACAGACCTTTCCAACCATGAACTGTAGATCCCACGTTGAATGATCATCACTGTTGTCGTCTTCCTCTACCGAGTCATCTGCATGCATTATAGAAGCAACATAGCAGGCCTTTGCCGTGATGGCAATGTCTCGTTTTCTTTTGGACGTAAGGACGCGCATCGGCCAGCCATATTTCTGCGAAGCCATCAATTCTGAGTAAAAGGTGTTCCCAAGAGTTTCACAAATTTCTGAAAGCAACACCTTGGTATCGGACTTAATTTCTGCTTTGGATTGGAGGATGTAGAGAGCGACAGACAAAAATCGAATCGAAAGATTTCGAAGTGCGGAAACAAATAACCCTCCGCAGGCTTCTTGTCCCTCAAGGTATTTTCCGTCGTCAAATTTAGAATCGATTTCGTTCCAAACAGCGAGAGACAGAATTTTGTCTTTGTCGTTTTCGCGCTCTAAGCTTTTCTTCACTTTTGCCACAAAATCACGCAAAGCTGACAACGACGACCATACATGGTTTGTATAAAATGAATAATCATGCCCGAGAAAGCTCACTTGTTTTAACATCCTCTCTTCCTGTTCTTGTTCGTCTTTCAATTTACCAATTTCTTTGCTTCGATGTGTTGAACCTCTGTGAGCTTGAACAGAGAATCCTTTAATTCTGGAGAAACCTTTAGTAAGACCGAGTCTATCAGCAATTGTATCTGCCTTCATCATGCAGCATTGGCCAGCTCTATACCAACCCTCCCAGTTATCCGCATCGCTCAAGCACAAGTCATCTAGAATGGCATTGAATTTTTTCGCAATAGCTATTTCGTTGCACATTGTTTGCGATCGATCATCACATGCTCCAGCGTCGGATTTGCTTCTAGGATCGCTTGCAACTACTGGTAATGGACCCAGTGCTAGTTGCTTTGAAAGCCCGCGACGTACTTGCGCTGCTTCGAGTTCATCGAGAGATGAATTTGCACTATTATCGAGAGAATCTTTATTCTCCATCATTGAATCTCGTACTACCGCGAAAGGAGAGTCCCATTGCTCATTCATGTTCAATAGTGAATTCATATCTAAATCATTGTTCTCCCCAGAGAACATGAATCTGCGCAACTTCTTACTTTGTTCACTCTCTCGATGTGGTGGCAAAGCAGCCTTCACTGCCTCCAATGCCTGCTTTGGGGGTGTTTTCCTCCCGCCTGAATATGCCCTGACGATACATCGATACAGTTGCCCAGCTGCAACCGTACTTTCAAGTTTGAAGCCTTTTTCAACAATTTCATTTATGTTGTTTGTTGAATGGGAGCATTCATTTCCCGAAGTATAATGGTAAGTTTGCTCCCCCACTAGTGCAAAACCATAGAGCCACCGATAAGTTTTGTACAGAGCAGTATCCAAAAGCTCCCCAATATACCTCGCACGATAAGGATAATCTTCCGACCACAGCAACGCCCTATTTTTGCCACATGCTTTCACATCCCCAAAGTTCAAAAGAATTGTATCGGCAAAAAAATTAAGAACTCGGGCGGATACTAATGGCAGTAGTGGGCCAAAAGCGGTGTCGCAGTCGTTTTCAAGGAACTTAGTGATAGTATCTTTTTCATCGACCACATCCAAAATCAAAACGATACATTGTATAGCGTGGCAGATGACTCGTAATAATTCTTTTTTCGTTCTTTCATTGTTGTCTTCTTCACTGTCAGATTGCCAATCATTGATACTAGCATCACTGTCGAAGAATTCAGTGAGACTCAGGGGGTAGCCTTGGTGATTTTCACTTTCACTTACAACTCCGAGAATCCCAGAGTTCCGGCTACACGGAGCAGAGCCGCACAAACCGATTACCAGCAAGGATATAGGGATCTTCAACTCTTTTACAATGGGGCGATCAAACGAATTAGAAGTGATACCATTGTTGCTGCCAGTCAAACTTTCACCTACGTCCTTTGAAGCAAATTCCCTCAGCCATCTCACCGCGTGAAGAAAAATGATTTCCTCGTTGGAAGTGTGTGACTTTCTGCTATTCCTTCCATCGACATCATGTGGTTCAAAAAGTGATGATTTCTTCAAAACAAACCCATTCACGGTCGCCAAATGTGTTGATAACATCGCACCCAATTTAGACGCAACGATGCCAATGTACTGCGCTCTTTGGATACAAAGGCGCTTTATTGCTGTTCGATTTGATCGTTTGACGTGGGAGTTACAAAGATTCTTCAAATTTTCTTGCTGTGAAATGATTATTTTCACTAGACCATGAAAGAACACCGCTTCAAGAGGTTCGGGCACCCTACTCCTTTCATTGAAATGTTTCGATTCGCTTAACAGTTTCTGTATCAAGCCAACAAGGTCTTGATCCAGAGTGTCATCTGTTATTGACAAAAAACGAAGAGTCGACTCGAACCATTGATTTGAGAAATCAAGAACGGAGTTTATCATTTCGTGAAACTCGTCCGACATCACCAATGTTTCTCTATCATCATCTGAAAGATAAGATTTGCAAATAATGCAGAGACACTTTATCAGGAGCTTGACAAAATGGCCACATTGTCTCGCTTTCTTTTCATCGTCATCCTTCTGTGATAATTGAGGCCCGGCATCGCTCATGTCATCATCACTGTCACTGTCGGAGTGATATCCATCAGTTTGCTTTCGTGATGCTCTATAATCGGCGATTTGCTTCAAGAGCAAGCTGTGAATATCTCTTGTAGTAAGAACCAATCTCAGAAGAAGCTGGGCGACTGATAACCTATTAGATTGATCCATATTCAAGCATATGACAAGCATTGACAATATAGTAGGATTCGATACCCGTTTGAGGTCTTCAACCCTGTAGGCGTCCAATTGGATGAAGTCAGTTATATCAAGATTTGTTTCATCGACTTGTTCTGAACTCTGCGACGTAATCTTTCGTAAAAACAGATCTCCCGCAGATTCAGCAAGAACATTGTCCACAAGTTCTACTAATTTCGACTCGGTGCTTCCATATTGAGAGTTGTATCGTTCGAAGAGTTTCCGTCCGATTTCAGCGAGTGCACCAGCACTTTCTGTTGATAGTCTTTCGGTGTTTTCTTCCGCATCAAGTTGTGCAACCAATTCTTGAAACCGTTGTCTGGCATGTGATACAACTGACGAGGCCTGGATCTCGTCACGAAACTTAGAAAGCGTCGATGCAGATATTTCATGCCAGAAAGCATCTTCGCGTCCCGGTGATGCGAGCTGGGGTGTTTTAATCACCTTCGTTGATTTCAAAACAGGAGATTTGAAGCACTCGATTGCCATTCCGATGAAATGAATCCCTTCGTCTTCGGCTTCTCTTGACATGTATATTGGCCGCGCAATTCTGCTTCTCCAGAGATAGAAACATGCTGTAAGCCAGTAGCATCTTATTTCCAATACGTGAAATTTTTTGCGATCCTTTTCACAAATTTTTATTTCTGTATTGATAGAATTGATTTCTTCTTTCAAATCATTACACGATTCGACAAGTCTGGGCATCATTAACGAGATAAGATTCGCATCGTCGTCGAATTCAACAACTTTGGGAACGTATCTATCGCATTGTCGCAAAATCAATTCCGCATTAAGAAGGTCCATCGCAAATGTTTCCAATGAACGCAAAGCAGACCCCGTTTTTGTGATTGGCTTGAAAAATTTCGGTACAATGCATTGGTTCGACCCGCTACGCATCAGTAATAATTGAAATGATGTTATAATACATGAATGAAGTCCCATTGTAGGCGAATCGCTTGCAAACACATCTTCCGCAAAAAGTGCCACATGCGCCAAATACCGCTCCAGAACGTCCATTGGACCAGAATTATTCATAGTCCACCTCTCAACAAAAGCAGACAAAGACGAATCACCAATTCTTTCCCTAACTTCCATAGACTTTGAACCTTGACGAGTGTTCTCTTGCAGTGAAGAATGAGTCCTTCGCCTGCCGCTCGTGTTCGAGGCAAATCCTGCATTTTCCACACCTCGAAAAAGATGAGCTAATTCTTTTTTTTTCCTCAACCCGTCGGCCAAATCGTTATGTTTTTCTTTTGTGCAAGAAAGTGTAGCTGCCACGAAACAATAGTCAAAAGATTTCCGATTTGCAGCTCGATCTTGTTTCTTCGAAGTTGAGATTTGTTGAGAACGCAGGCGTTTTGAAGCCCTAAAACTTTGCTTCGGTTGAGTAGTTTTTGTATCCCTGCTGTTCTCGTTTCTATTGATAGCAGCGCTTTGTTCGTTTACCATTTCTTCGTTCACTTCGTTTTCTAATTCAGGTCCTTTTTTTTCTGCGTCCAAAAGCTCATTCTGGTCTTTTGATTTTTCAATTTCCATCTTTTTGAGCTGTTCTCGTTGTTTCTGTTCATGTTTGTGTAACAACATATCAGCAGCTTCGTCCTCGTCCTTGTCGTCTTCGCTGTCATTTTCTTCCATGAATGCGCGAGCTGCAATGACGTTGACCGAGAGGGCCCTGCAAGTCGCTTCAAATTTCCAAATCGAGGTATTTTCAAGATACTGACAGATCTTTCCAAGTACTTGAGATGGGAGGACGAGCATGGGGGACAATTTTAGAACAACCGAGGGCGACCCAAACATTGACAATGGAGACTTTGTCAAAAGAGAGGCGGGAGACAAATGCTCCCACGGTGTTGTGGCTTCTTCACCCTTGCATGCCCGAATGATCATCTTTCCAAGAACTAACCAAGAATACCGTGTTAATCCCAATGTCTTCTTGTGAACTTTGATCTTTTTCGTCGACCTCGACCCGCCAGAATAATACTCGTCTGGTTCCGGTTCTCCACAAAATTCTTCCAAGGCTCTCAGAATCGTCCTATTTGGTGGCATGTGATTTGGGAGGGCAACACTTCCCCGTTCGAGAGCGTGCTTTTGGAGGCGTCGGTGCTGAGAACGTTCCAGCGTTGTAATCCCGCGACATTCGTGTTGTTTACCTCGATTGTGGCGTTCGGCCACTAGCGATTCCAGCTTACGCGAGGCACAGGCCAGTTTAAGCCACATAACCGGATCGCTTCCGTCCAGATTGGAAGCATCACACAGGGCAGCGACAGCCAGCCTCTGCGTCTCCTCCGGAGTTTCGGGTGACCAGCAGCATTGTTTCTCATTGTCGTTGACACCTGCAGACGTTTCCTTATCTAGAGATTGGAGTCTCGAAACGACCCCACGATCCAATATGGTGTATTCGTTCGTTGATTTTTGATTTTTAATGTCAGAGCGAGAACCTTGCTGTAGTAAGTCGGAGTAGTTGACCAAAGACAAATATGCCAGCTTGACTAGCGTAGATTTGTGAGCGGCCGAAGAGATGGTTGGTGGCATGGGCCGTTGATCTTGAACAGCCTTCCATCGCGATGAATTCGATACAGCTGTTGCACTGCTCGGAATTCCATCTTTTCCGAGTTCACCGTTGTCGCTGAATGGGGCACTGTTGGACAATTCAATCATGGATTGGTGCAAGATTGGAGCATGTGGAAGCATCAGAGGATCCAAGAGAATTGCTGTCTCCAAGGTTGTCCTTGCCACATTTGATACCCTTTTGATCGATTGTAAGGCTTTGTTTTCTGTCGTAACAGTCGGAGCCACTGTTCGAGTTTGATGGGTACCACCGCTCCGCACTGTTTGGCGTTGTTCCTTTAAGATCATATGATTGGTTTTGTGAATGGCACCGATGCATTCCATTGATGTTGTGTAGGCCTTGGACAATCGAGATAATGCTGCTTCGACAGTTTCTGACGAAGCAATGAGATGACGATATCTACCATCACCATGGCCATAGTGTTCCCGGTTCGAATGTGCGTGCTGTTTACCAGGATCGTGTTTTGAGTGAGTGTATCCCCTGTCGACCCCTATCGCAGCGCTGGTGGTCACGGGGTTGTCGTCTCGGGTGGGAGCATTTGCAGCCTCCCACATTCTAGTCTAAACTAAGTGGTGCTTCGATGCTGTATTGCTGGAGTTATTCCTCTTTCAATTTTGAAACATATTGAATGCCGACAGGTACCAGGTGGTGTATTCTGGTGTCTGAGATGCTCTGGTAATGATAACAATATTCTTCGTCAACTACTAGCCTTCGTTCAGCACGTACCGTACGGTACGAACCGGTAGGGAACACAGGTGACTGTGAAAGCACATTAATTGATTATGATCAAATCTCGTATCGTGCGGATAGCGTCTTAGTGTCATTACGAGTACTTGGCAAGTACACAAAGAAATATCAACTAAAAATGCAACCATGTAGGACACAGTACATATTCTATGTAGGTCTTATAGACAGTGCGCGACAANAAATATTTGCGGACTTCATAGTTTTTTGTGTGGATGGGGGGAGAGGGGAAATAGAGACGGGAAAATGAGAAAAAATTGACGTACGGAAATTGCCAATAACTTGCCGTTATGGGGCCCGTACTTAGTAGCTCTACACCACAGGAAGAACAATTTCTCATGATCACGACATTCTTCTCGTTGCTGTACCAATGATGATCTCTTCCACCTACCTGCTAGTAATAGAAGTACGTACTGCTCCTACTACCACTGTGATAGTACTACTAGTACGAGTACGAGCTCGACTTCGAGCACTACGAGTAAGAGTACCGTACGTAATCGTCCCCGAAACTAATGAAACAGAAAACCTGTTGATACTTGGCAAGTACACAAAGAAATATCAACTAAAAATGCAACCATGTAGGACACAGTACATATTCTATGTAGGTCTTATAGACAGTGCGCGACAAGACTGGAGTGCTGCAGTATCAGCGTGTTTGATGAGAAGTACTCACACTATCACGCACAAGGCAAATTATATAGAAAAAAACCAAGTCGGGAGAGTAATTCTCGACAATCACGTCGATAACGACAACACCGATACCAACACTCCTGTCAGCTAACAAGATGGTCCTCTTAGTGAGGATAGCAAAATACAGTACTACAGTTCACATATACACAGTACTACACTATATTTTTATGATTTTTCGATGTAAGAGGGGGGACAAGTAGTAAGGAAAGAAGACACTTCGACACGCAACAAGAACAAGAAATAACAACGTCAACGCTACTAGTAATTGGTGGGGTCCTCGGGCCCTCTAAGCAAGTAGTGGCCTCCATTAGCTTCATGGGGAGCCATAGCTCTAAGGATTGAAGAAACACGCTTCCCAGGGCCTCCATAGACAGAATAAATCCTACGGATTGCTGAATCAGAAGAAGAACCAGCCCGAATGAGCCTTTCAACACAGTTCCAGAACTTCTTCCTCCTGCAGTACTTGCTCTTCACTCTGCCGCGCTCAGCAGCAGTAAAGTCCTTTGCAGGCTTATTGAGACCAACGCCCACTTCCCATTCATTCCAAAGAACAAAGAGATCTCTAGGGCACTTTGTGAGTTCTGCTGCACCCTCATCAGTTCCAGCTGACGCTGCTGTGCCTGCTGCTGTCCTTGCAGCAGGGCGTCGACGAACAACGGGGGCCATTGCAGCTCTTTGAGACAACGCGATTGCTTGATTAAGCTTCCTGTTGAACTTTGCTTCAACAGCTATTTGCCTGTTCTTAATATCATTAATTTGATTGGCAGTAGAGAAGAGCTTTGAAAACATTGCAGCATTCCATTGCAACTGAGTCCTCCTAATACCAACGCCACGATGGCTGCCTCCACCGACGTCTCCTCCATCAGGATCAGTTAACTCATCAAAGTGAACTTGGCCTCCTATTTCATTAGCAATCATCTCTACTCTTTCAATGGGCTTTATATTATCATCATCCATGCTTCTATTATCTCCTCTATGCTGGAAGCTGAGCTGTACATAAGAAGCAACGACATCTCGCTTTATATCATCCGGCAACAAGCCAGATGCTTCCATTGCTGGCTCAAAGCAAGCCCAGAGCAAAGCCTTGCCAAGAATTGCTGCAACTCGATCACCAAAGACATTTGCTGTTGCTGGTGTTACTGCAGAGATAATCCACTGGTCTGTTACCCCAGTTCCCTCGACTGCTTTGTAGTAACAGACGCCTCCAAAGCAAAGCCTCGATGCAACATGAATATCAGGCCAAGCCAGCTGGGTGTCAGTGTATCTATCTTGCTGGCGCCTAGATTTCCATCTTGCTCTGTAATCGACTTCATCCCTTGTACAAGCACACTGTCTTGCATACGTTGTTGCAAACTTCCTAATGGAATGGGTTCCCAGCTTCCCTTCTGAAGCTGGTCTTTCAGCAACAAAGACCTCATTATTAAAGGAATAGCGCTTCATAAAATTAGAATAGCCATTCTTCCCCTTGTTAACTTCTTTGTCCATATCAGCAACAGTTGATCTCATATCAGTAACACCTTCAGTGAACAACCACCGACTAGACGATCCAGCGCCTGAGCGACACCATTTCTCCAGGAATAAAGCAAGAGCAAGCACCACACAAGATCTGTGGTCCATGGATCCAAGCAAAATCTGTCTTGGGCAATCGCGTTCCTCTCTAACATTCTTTGACCAGATCATCTTAGCTGTGAGGAACCTTGGGAATTCAGTGGATACTTCCAAGCTGCTTTTAGCTACATGTGCTGTATCGTCGTTTCGGCCAATCAGATGGTACTGGAATTTAATCATAGCTAGATATCTTAATCGATTGATTAGGGTCCCATTGCGTCCCATTAAATCGATCGTCTGCAAGAACTCATTCTTTGTTAGGGGCCTGTCCATACTGCTCTCCATTCCAAGTCCTCTTGTTTCCTTCTTGATAACAGCCGCGATTAGATCATTAACTTCCTGCGACTTCGTAGGATTGCCACTTGCAACGCCACCAACAACAGTCCACTTATGTAGCTTGTTAGGCATGAAATAGGAGATGGCCTTCTTGTAGTAGACCAGTGAAGAAGATCTTCCCTCAGTAGGATTATCGTCGACGTCTGGATCGTCGCGTCCATAGACTTTCTTTGCAAAGAACTTGTAGATATCCCTGGGCTTTAGATGGCTCAGCTCCTCGTGTGTAAAGAGCTTATCACTGGGGTATCGATGGTCTCCATTCAGTCCCCCATGATCCAATCTTCCTGTAAAGTGATCCATCAGTTCAAGAAGGACAGAATGGTATCTCTTCCATTGCCCTGGCTTGTTCACGTCGCGTGGAGGCGTCACGGATCCGCCGCGTCGCTTCCTTGCCTTTGCATGCTGCTGGCGTGCTGCTGTTGTTGCTGCTACCATAGGTTTCTTGCTGCTAGTAGGCTTGTTATATTGCTTGCTTTGGTGATTGGATTAGCAGTACTGTTTCTTTTGCTAGTTATTCTTTGCTTTATGTTGTGAGCTTGTCAGCGTGTTTTTTGCTATACTTTAGTGCTATACTTTAGTTGCCGGGAATGATAGCGTGATAGCGTGATGTGGGCGAGTCGGGGACCATGTTGATGTGGGAGTTGCAAAAATGGTTGCACTCAACGCATATTTTCACTATTTTGGCAACTGTATTTGGCACGCAAGCCGTCCCTGGAGAGGTGCCAATACGGCTGCATAGTAGAAATCACTACTACAAAATACGTAGAAAAATGAATACGCGTGCATTTAGAGTGGAGCGAGTATGCGTACTGCCTTATAGGGGATTTGTGTACAATTTACTACCAGGATCCTGTAGGGAAAAAAGGAGACATGGGTTGCAAAACGTGGGTACTTGTACCGTACGCGGGAAGTACGATAGGTACTCGATACCCGTACTCGTTACTCGTACTCCCGTTTCGACCGTACGAGTACGTTCGTACGGTACGTACGTACTCATAATCAATACAGGACTGAGATCTGAGTTGATCCTCACAACTACGGTAGCAACCTTCTTAAAATCACCGAGCGCCTGTTCTCTTCGGCAACAATATCAGTATTAGGCGTCTGTTACCAATACAAATTAGGTTTGACTTGAAGCCAGTTGCTTTTCTATCGTGTCGTCAAGACTTTGGCTGGCTGCGAGATGAGAATCTGCGGTGCCATCGCACGACAACATGCCGTTTCTTGCACGGTCTTGGTGGAGTTTCTGCTCGTTGTTGGAATCCTTCTATCTGCCTCTTTGTCATCGGCGTCGGTGTCACCATCAAGTCGGTCGATAAAAACCATTGAATCCATTAACGCATCTGCGAAAGGCAGGAAACCGCGAGGAACAGCTGAAAATGGGGGAGAAACTAGCGGCAATGACGAAGAATGCGGCTACTACGACCACGTTCCCTGGCTCGGCTCGGTCTCGTCCACCAACGGGCAGGGCATCGACGAAGCGGCCCGGTACGAAGAGCTCCCGCCCAGCGTCTTTTCGCCAACGGGCCGCCTCCATCCGGTAGAAGCGGCCGTTCGGGCCGGAAAGGTGGCAACGCCCTTGTCCAATCTGCTCGTGGCAATCAAGTGCCGCGACGGGCTGCTGGTAGTCTCGACCTATCCCGTCTCCCCCAACGTCGATGCGAGGATCGCGTCTCTCGCCGGTTCGAACCAAACGAATACAATCAGCAGCGCGAGTATCCAGCAAGGCAACGATGACAACTCTGGTCATAGCGACGATGGAATAGAAAGCAACCAAACGACAACCAACGAGACTTTGGATGTCTCTGGCAGCAACAACAGCAACCCCCACACCGGAGAGGAATCCCATACTTACCCCTCTTTGTTCTTGTTCGAAGAGACGTGTGCCTCGACGTCGACCGGTCCCATCTTCGACATTCATCCCTGTATGGTGGGTGCCACGGCGGGGAACGCCGTGGACAATCGTATCTTGGGAGAAAAACTGCTGGACCTGGGTCTGGCCACCACCAACTTCGAGGAAGACGATCCTCTCGCGGGAGCGGCAGATCGGGTCGCCAAGGACCTAGCGAACCAACTGCAGGTAGTGACCCAGGATATTACAGCCACCCAGAAGCAACGGCTGGGGCGGATGCTAGCGGTACGTTGCGATTGTGATGTTTGGTGTTGACATGTATGATGTCATGTACATTTTCCGTGAAAGTGGAGTTCGTATTCCATACATAAGAAGGCTTTCAATGTGCCAATAAATTTATTCCTTGTTGATTTGTCCTCTACATGCTCTTGCATTTCCTTCTCACCAACGACCGACTGCTCAACCGTTGGTTTCGCTTCTCCGTTTGCGAAGAGTTCGGCCGTGGTCCTCGGAAACAAAAAACTCTGGAGGATCGACCCGACGGGCCAGTTTTGGGACTGCCAGGCCACCGTGCTGGGACACGATGCCGATCGGGCCGAAGAAGCCTTCTGCTGTCGGCTGTTCGAGCAATGCGAGAGAAGGCACGGTGATGACAAAAACGGCATCCACGACCCTCGCGAACTGCTTGAGTCCATGACTCACGACGAAGCCTTCGAGTTCGCCAAAGAATTCCTTCGGCACCAGACCGCGACCCAACGGCAGCCAAAGTCAAATACTGCTTTGCGGTCTTCTGATACCAAAGCATCTATTGATGCATCCGCGACGAAAGAAGGCGGTATTGAGCTTCCGGTGACGGAGCTTTCTTCGCAAACGTATTGGCAGGCAGTCATTCTGGACTACGCATCTCTGACAACGAGAGGAACGCCGAGACGAATTCTCAGGCGGGGATCATTCGGCATTCAGAACAAGGAGTAAGCATTTTAGAAGCCATCAACAGTATTATTTTTGTAATACTTCCACAGTCCCTCCAATGGTGATGTCTTTTGAAACAAAAGGCAGTTGCTACGGAAGTACTGTATCTAAGTAGTGGAATGAGGTCGATTGGGGCATCGGTGTCTCAATGTATTTTAAAATACTAGGTGTCTCTTACTTAAATTCATTCATCCACAACACATACTTCGGAATCGTCTTTTGATTTTATTGCTTTCGTGGAAATTGCTTCGCCGCCGTTGTTCTTACAAGAAGATGAATGAATTTCTGGCCGATGTGAGTGATTCGTTGCCGCTGGGTGAATTCGTTCGTGTGCTCCAATTCGTTGGAAACATAGGTCAAAGCAGATCGGTAATCTTTCACTAAAGTCGTTGTGAAATCGTTTCTAAATTTGAATTACTGACAACCACACAGCAAGATAATCTAGGCATCATTTACGACGATATCATTCGTGGTCCCAATCAAAACACCTGTGTTTCGAGGCTTCTTCCCTAAGCGTTGCCGACCGGGTGCAACTTTATGGCTCTGAAGTTCGAATAAGGTGCAATAGGTCCTTTTATGATACAGTACCAATGGTCTTCAGGTTTCGGAACGTCGAAGCGAGCGTTTCAGATACAGTATTCGGTTGTGGATAGTGTAAGAGGTGACAGCCGAAGGCGTTGGTTCGTGTTGTGATTCATTGGAGTCGCTTTCGCAATGAAAAGGGAAATCATCTCGATCAAATCAATCGTGCCGCGACCTCAGTTGTTTCATCCTTAACCTGAACCTCAATACAATGATTTCTTGTAAAAACGGATAAAAAAGGAGAACGTGCGAAAAATTTAGTCATGGTTACATTCGCTCTGTTTCTATTCGATGTACCGGTACGTACGGTACTCGTACGTATCGGCGGTACCTTGTACCGGTACGTTGTTTACGACCGTCATGACTTGGTTCGCGTCGGGAATCTGCAGCGTAATCCTTTTCATTTTTTTAACCTGTTCTTTCTACTATCGGCTAACTGTATGGTGGATTTCGTTTTGATTTTCGGCTTGACTGCATACGTACAGTACTTGGGTACTTACGACAACCCGTCCAATTCCGTTCAACGCAACGCTGTCTGTTCATAATTTCCGACTTCAGGAACTTCTTTAAATACCGATAGTAACACAGAATGATTACGAGTACACATACGCACACGTACCAGTACGAGTACTGCAATAAAAAAAACGGATTCAATAATTACGGCTTCAGATCCAATCAAAGCCGTCCATACCTTGGGAATACTCTCGGCTCTGCGACTGAGACAGAGACCTCATCTCTCTCTCTTTATCTTTCTGATGGGACGGTGAAAACGGAATCCAATCTGCCTTATAGAACAAACATGGGCAAAGGTCCAAACAAGAAACGCAACAAGACCACAAAGAGAGGAAAAGGGTGCTACCAAAGCACCGACGACGGGGAAGAGCAACCACCATCCATTGGCCGACGTTGCCAGAAAAGCAACAAACGCAGGGATAACAACCAACAGCAGAAAAATGGAAACTACAACAGGGGCGATAATGACTACGATACCGACGATTGTAAAAAGCTAAGGAAAACTCTGAACGCAGATGGGCTAGAGATTGTAGAGATGAGTGCTGACGGGAATTGTTTGTTTCGATCGCTTTCGGATCAATTGTTTGGGGATTACGGTAAAATGCACTATGATGTACGAGCGGTGGTGTGCGACTTTATGGAACAAAACAAGGCAGATTTTCAGGTATTCCTTGTTTTCGAGGACGAGGACGACGAAGATCAATGCGAAGAAGACGCCAGAGATTTCGATCATTATGTGGGAAACATGCGCGAGCAAGGCCAATGGGGTGGGAATCTTGAAGTTGTAGCAGCGGCTCGACTCTATCGGTAAGTGGCAAATGAAAAATGTTCTGAAATGCTCCAAAGCCGATTGCGTTGGTTGCTTTAGGAAAAAACTGGTTTTGAAACACAACAAACCGATGAATATAATGACTAATAACTGAGCGATTGTCTCGCAGACGCAGTATCACGGTATACTCCGAAACGATGGCTGCATTCACAATAGACCACGGAGAGTCGAAATCAATGGGGCCAGATTTGCTTGTCAGCTACCACGACAACGATCACTACAATTCCGTTCGAAACAAATTGCATCCACCGAAACTTGTACGAAATGGAATGCTACCAATGAATGACATATTGTCAAATAAAATACACACGAAAAACACAAACATCTATGAAACTACTCATCAGGGGTCGCACGAGATTGAATGCATTACTACTTCGTTCTCTGCGTTGCCACTCTCTGATAAACGAGAGGAGGAAACGGAGAAGAACACAATAAAAAACGTGAAGAGAAATGCACCATGCCCATGTGGAAGTGGTTTAAGGTATAAAAAGTGCTGTCTGGCAAGGCAAAAACACGCAACTCGAGTGGAAAGGCTTAGAGTCAAGAGGCAGGACGAAGAGGAATCTTTGCCTGCTGAAACAGAAGAAGAAAGATCTCACGGGATGTTTCGGGTGGTTGCTATATAGCGGTTTCTCTGTTCGAGTTAATGAGATCTCAATTCTTCTTTGCAGGGAGTCATTGATTTGAGATCGAGATAAACATGGAAACATTTTTTGAAATATGAAATATCTTGTAACAATACTGTCGAGTATCTATCTTAGACTTCTAGAAACATCTGGCATCAAAGTGGAAAGATTGCTGGAAGAGCACCTTACCATAGTATAAATCCAGTGAAAAAATGGCAGTTCTGGTTGTCTTGGATCATGAAAGTAAAACGTTACGGCGCATTTATTCGTAAACAATTGATCGCATATATTCAAAGAATAGTTTTTCATTATCGGCACGAAGTGATGCATTCAATATTCCTCCGGTATGAATCCTCACGATGCAATACTTTTTCTATTGCCATACAGCGTTTGAGTTACGGATGTTGTTGCTTTGTTGTTGAAGTTCGTCTCTGGTCGTCAGTGTAACAGATACAACTCTCATTTTGCTTGGGTCGCATTCCTTCATTACAGTAAGATCAATGACATCTCTCTCGCGTTTTTCTTCAATAGCCGCTATCAAATCCTCTGATTGACGAACCGGTTCGCCGTTCACGGCAACGATGAGATCACCCAAAACCAACGACCCGAAACGACTCTGTGACGTTGCTTCCAACCCTACGACAGAAGCCGGACTGTTGGGTATGACCTGCGCCACCAAACATCCATCTAGGGGTCTACCCAATTGATTTTCAATGTATCTTACGATTCTGTCATCGACAACATTTATCCCAATGGTAGGTCTAACAACTTTACCGTATTGAATGATTTGATTCACAACTCTTCGGACTGTATCGACGGGAATTGCGAATCCGATGCCAATATTTCCACCTGATGGGGAGTATATCATCGTGTTGACACCGATTAATCGACCTCTACCATCCAATAGAGGACCACCGCTGTTGCCAGGGTTGATTGCAGCGTCTGTTTGGATGCAACCATGAATGGGCCGTCCACCAATACCCTTTACATCACGACCTAACGCAGAAACGATACCCGTTGTTAGGGTATCGTCCAATCCAAACGGATTACCGATTGCCAACACACTTTGTCCGACCTGCAAGTCATTCGATGTGCCTATATCAATGGGTCTTGGAAGCTTTATTCCTTTGTTACCTTTGTGCACAATACGAAGCACAGCTATATCCTTTTCTGGTTCAAAACCAACAATTTTTGCCTCCAGAGCTTCTGCCATGTTGGCCAATTTTACCATGACTGTTTTGCCTTTCATCAACCTATCATTGTTGTTGGTGCCGGGCGGTGAAATCACGTGATAATTTGTGACTACGTGGCCCTTATCATCCCAAAGAAACCCACTACCTGATCCCAGTGGTACTTCCGCATCTGCACCTAAGTTCAATCCGAACACTGAGTTACGCTGTGGAATGACTGCAGATGTTTTGATGTTTGCAACTGCAGGAGACACCCGTTTGAAAGTGTGTACAAGGGTTCGTTCATGATCTGATAAACCGTGATTACTACCACTGCTGTTGAGATGGTCAGATAATCCTCTACTCTGTCCTGAAGAAGGTGGCGAGGTTTGAAGGCGATCAACAAGATCTTGTTTTTCAAAACAATCTCGAAAATCGATTCCCCGATCAGTCAACAAACGCTTGAGCTCCGTTACGGATAAGGAATACAGGGCACTCTTCGATGAGGAAGAAGGTGATCCCGAGATGCCTTCGTCGTAAACGTAGTTAATGTCATTATCGTAGTCCTCACTATATTCGTTGAAACTTTGGTGGTAGTTGAGAGTACTAGTTTCCGAATGCTTCTTTTCCGACGTGGGGATAACAGCAGCTGATCCCAGCGAAAGTGACGGGAGATGACGACTGAGAACGAACGGATAAACCGGACTCGAGAAGAATGATAAAGCTATCAATGAGGCAAAGAATGGCATCATCTTAATTACAGAATATTTCGTGTTACTACTTGTTCGTCCTCTCTTTCAAAGAGGCTGCGAGGAGGGAACGAATGATAATTTATGCTATCAAGTTCTGGTGTACTGTACCGGTAGAAGAAAAACATGAGATCGATTTGTGAACGTCAAAAATCTTCGAAAATCTTTTTAAGATTTTTCTATTTTCAGAATTTCGCACGTTTCGATTTTTTGTCTCGTGGCAAACTTTTTGAGTATTGGAAAAGACGGACAGACGGAAGATTGGTTGCGGCCGCCGCCGTTGTTTTTTTTGAAGGGAGGCGGCCAAAAAAACTTCTTACTACGGTGCAAAAACTAGATTATTGCTAGAATGACTTGTTGTCACAATAATGATTAAATGTTTAAGTTAAAATGAATAATTTATTTTGGTCAAGGTACTAATTTATTTGCAAAAATTAAAATACCGGGGTTTGTAATAAATCCACACTAAAAAAAAGTTTCTTTTTCTTGTTTCCTTGTTGGTAAGTCCAGGACTGTACTAAGAATTCTTCAAAGTTACTGGCTACCGCACACTAAAGATAGTGAAGTGCAGTGCAGTGCACCATAGCCAATTAGGTCTTCTGCGATTTGCTAGGACGATCATCATTGAAGATTTTACCACCCACCTTTGCTATTAGACCCGTTGCTGGAATTAGTAGGTCTTCTTTTGCGGTGCGAAGCCAGGGGAAGTCGAAAGTTGTTGGTGCTTCATTCATCATTTTTATGTTGCACACAACCACCAGCAATCAGTTACATAAGCTGGCATCTCATTCCCGTAACTTTATATTTTTTCAGAAAAAAAAAACATGTTCAACCTAGTACATGCTTTAAATTAAAAATTTGTTGATACCATGTTTTTACATTTTTCTCACCCTCAAACTCCCTAGCTCCAGAAGGACAATTCCAGTCTTTGACTTCCATGATTGAATTAGGCGCTACTTAACACACAAAATGAAGCATTTCATGAGTCCTATGAACCAAATACTTAACTTGATACTTAAGAGGGGGCTGAGAGAATTTTTTAAAAAACTGGTAGCACGGCATATATTTTGGTGGTGTTTGCTGTAGCAATCTGGTAGCATTGATGGTAGCAATCTGGTAGCAATCTAGTAGGATTTTTGGTAACCGGTAGGAATACTGGATTGCTGCCATAAATCCTATCAAACACTTAGTTCACATAAAAATTGAGCATAATTACAGCAATTAGGAGCAGCTGCTGGCTGGCTGCTGGTGACTTTAATCCTGCATCACAAGTACTGTACTCTTATTTAACTATTGCCTTTCAGTTTGTGTGCACTAAAAAATAATTCAAGCCAGTCCCAGGAACCTCCAAGAAACTATTACTACCAGAATTGCTACCATACTGCTACCACCATATTGCTACCATCTGGTAGCAATCTTGTAGCAATCTGGTAGCATTTGTGGCCAGAATCTGGTAGCTTGTTTTCCTACCATAAATATTTTCTATAGTAATTAGATTCTTTTACTAGCCCCCTTGCCAACATTTCAGTGTAAACAATACTTGTCATGAATGAATGCTCTGTTAAGAGCGCCAGCAAGTTACCATTCTTATTGCCAGCAGACTATTACCTGGTAGCATGCCTGGCGTGGTAAAATAGTCAATGATGATCATCCCTGCAAGTGGAAGTCAAATTGTTGTCATCCTGTGGCATGAAATGTATTTTGTGGAAAAAACTGTCATATTTCAAAGAAACAGCACCAGCTATTGGCTCTGTATATTTTCTGGAAGAAACAGTGAATAGTCTCTAAAAACTTTTGTACTACAGTCTACATAAAAAACTTCATTTGGGATTTTTATTATTTCTATCCCCTGAGACTCCCTATTTCCATCAACAATTCCAGTCAAAAAAACTATTCTAATATTTTTTTCTTTTTGACTTCCATGAGTGGCTTGCTAAAGCAAATAATTGTAATTTCTATGGTACAAAAACCAGAGTAGGTCTTTTGCAGTTTGCTGCAAGTAGAAGTAAATCTATTCTAGTTATTTTTCCCTCTTGACTTCCATGATTAGTGATAGTAAGAAGTTGGTAAGTACTGGTACTGCTCTGAAAAGAATATAGAGGCTAATCAATGAAAGCAATGCAGCTGTTTGTTGTTTCTGAAATAGGAATGGAATTCATTGATTTGTTGTGTATGTTAGATATTGTCCTTGTTTGTAAGAAGAAGAGGTGTTGTTCTTCTTACAATCAGCCAGTCTTGTTGAAAGAAGCAGCAGCCCATAACAACATAAGAAATTCAATTGCCTCTTGTGTAAGACCAAGGAGATGAAACCAAAACATTGAAACCAACACAGTTTCCAAAGATCTTGTTCTCTGTGATTTGTGAAAAGTTCTTGTATTGACAATATTAATTGGGAATTGAGTTAAATGTGTTCCTTTGTGACTTGTTTGAGTTTGATGGGTAATTTTTGATTCATTCTCTTGTGGACATCAAAATTTAGCTGTTGCTGCAGTGTTTTTGAGTTGCTTTCTCTATCCATCACAATCCTGGTGGTACCCATTTTTCAGTTTGACAGTCTTGAAGAATGCACAACAAATGACTCTATAATTTGCCATCTATGTGTTGTCATCAATTATGACACCAGGTTGACCAATATGCAATTTAAGTACTGAATGATCCTTTTGGAAGGTTTGGTTCCACCTGCAACAATGTTTGCATCTGATGTGCAGTGGCAGGTACTTACAAGCAGTATTTTGGAAAATATGGCATGTTTCTCCTGTATTTTCTTGTTTTGTCAATCTGCAGTTTTAGGTTTGAGACCTTCACTACAGGAGTTTATTATCCAGGAGGATAATGGAAAACCTCATAAGGCATACATTAGAGACGCTTTTGCAGAAGCTGCAGCTAGCAATGGCTGGAATATTTCAGTTACCACTCAACCGCCAAACAGTCTTGATTCAAATGTACTACTTGACCTTGGATTCTTTAATTCAATCCAAGAAAGCTTGCAGTATAAGAAGTGGTCAAAGGATATTGATCATTTGATTGCCAATGTTGAGGAAGCCTATAGTAGTAGGAAGGAGTGCAAGTGTGAGGAGACTTTGAAAAATGTGTTCTTATCACTCCTTCAGACTTGTATGGGAGGAGCATCACTTGTTGATGGCAACAACAACTAGTACAAGCTGGTGTTTCCTTTTGGGAAAGTGAGTCTCCTTTGTGACGGAGGTACCACCCTGATTTCAATTATTTGCAACCCCATCAGTAATATTATTGCAGGGCGTGACAAGTTACTTGCTCAACAAGCTCCTGGTGCCTGGTGGTGCAGTGGAAGGACATCACCAGCAGCAGCAATCCAACAAACCACGTCACAAAAAGTGTTCCCGACC
>CAACVS010000403.1:0-20662 GCA_900660405.1 Pseudo-nitzschia multistriata
AGGTCGGTGGGTTTCTGGATTAGGTTTTGATTCATTCGATTCGATTCACCTTAATTAATTCGGTTATCGGGCACGGATCCTTAGCCTTCGGCTTTTTGTGATGATATGTGATGTGTACGATACAATTACTACGGATATCATAACAAATGATCGCGCGACTAATCGCGCGCATGGGAACGTTAATTTAACGTTCCCATTGTTAAGTTAGTGATGCGATCTCTAAATTATTGATGCCATCATTACGTAGGTAGGCCTACGTAGGAAGTGTACTAGCCCCGCAGCTCGTCACGCTGGCTGGCCAACAGCTGCTCAGCGAGGACCAGGATCAGTCTATTTGGATGGATCCTGGTACAAAGCTGTGTAGAAAATCCCGTAGAAAATCGTGGATCAAGGTACTTGCCTTGCGATTTTGGTCAAAATAGAAGGGTTTTGATTCCGCGTTGAAAAATGTACCGTGTCCTACTGTTGTGACCTTTACCTACCTCCAGCGTGCTGATCCAGCGTGCTCATTCTAGTGAACTAAACTGTTCTTTCATTCTAAAGAAAAACTCGGTTCAAGCAACCGACCATGGGAATTAGTGTATTTGCAGCACTTTCACTCAACCTTTTACACTGTACTTGGTATCAATCGATAGCTCTCTTCAATTGTCGATTTAACAAGCCCTTAACTGTCGCAAACAAGCAAGTGTAACAGATTTTATTGAGTGTTCAGTGTAGCTTCTTTTTTTTACGACGCCTTGCTTCTTTTTCAACTGACGTCGGCAGCAACATGAGCAGGAAGGATCCAGCCAATGAGGTTGCAAAGATCAGAGCCGACCATGGCTTAACTAGATTAACACAACAAGAGAGAGCTGAGAGGCCTCATCCTAACAAGGGGGGATCTGAAGGATATGATGGGCATGTTAGACTAGCAGAACTGGCAAGGAAGGAGGATGGTCTTCCTCCTGCTTTTGCTAGTGAATCATCAATCAGAAGGTGGAGGAATAGACTGCACAGATACAGAAAGACAGGCAACAAAGAATGCAAAACCTTGGTTGGTTGGGAGCTCTATGATCTTGAGTTCTATCTATGGATGTATCCAGATGCAAGCCTTGACAACCTTGCAGCCTATGTTTACAACAGGGGAGGGGGGGTCTATACTCGCTCTCAGATTCAAAAGAGACTTGCTGCAATTGGGAAGACAAGAAAGATTGGAGCTACCGAGGCCTACAAAGCCTTTACTCCTGAGAACTTGTTCAGGGCCCAGATCTTTTGGAATGAGCCTCCTCCAGTTGGAATAGTTGGTATTCCAAGAAGGAAGTTCATTGACGTGGATGAGTTTGGTATGGAGATCCAAAGAACCAACTGCAAGCGAGGATACTCACTGTCTTGCTTCCGGGTTAGGAAGCCTGGACACTATGTAAGAGGGCAGAAGCTCACTATCTTGCTTGCTGTGGAGCCAGGGGATCCGCGTTTGCCTCCAGCCACTAGAGGAAGTGTGGCGAATCCTAGAAGATGGATCAATGTGATTCAGCAAGCAGGGACCACAGCTCATGTCTTTGCGGATTTCATTGATACCATTTGCAAGGATATTGAGGCCCATCCGGCCCCTGGTGACACTGACGTGGAGAGATACTTCCTCTGGGACAATCTTGGCTCTCATCTAACCACTACAGTTGGTCTGGTGTTTAGATACAGACCAGCGCCAAGGCCAACCCTCTTTCATGCTATCCCGCGTCCTCCATACCAACCCAAGTGGGGACCCATTGAGTATAAGATCCTTGACGTGATCAGTGCTGTTTCTAAGAGCGCATTGAGGGAATGGAACCTAAATGATCTTGAGCAAGCAATCTATAGGGAGGCTGGAAGATCTATCAGAGGTGTTGACAATACCTTTGCTCATTGTGGATACACTGTGGATGGTGTCTATCAGCCTCGCGATGATGATGATTAGCAGTAACAGCAACAACAGCACCTCGATGGCCTCCAGCAAGCAAACTGGAATCGCTGAGTCGTTGCAATGGGCTGGAGGAACCCACTGGAGACTGGCGTGCTGGCGAGTCGACTCCTTCTGGGCCTATCAAATTGAATCCTACTGGAGAAGCTTGGATTCCAGTCCCCTACTGCAGCAGCTTCCCTTGCAGCTCCTCCAGCGAACACTCAATGGATTCGGATGATGGATCGACTAGATGGATTGAATTACAGTCGGTTGAATCGATACGCAAGATCCGTCCTTGCACAGCTCCTTCCTTGGATACTCAATCAATTCGCGGATCGACTACATGGACTGCATACAGTTACAGTCGGTTGAATCGATTGAGATCCAACGCGTGGTCCTTCATCTATCTATCTATCAGTACTATTTGTATACAGTTTATCTTTAGTAAGAATCATATCTACCAAGAGTAGTTGCAATAGACTTGAGCAATACCACAAGGACCAGCAAGCCGCGCGTTTGAGCTCTCCTGGGACTATAGTTTTAGAATGAACTGTAGCGCGTCTGGAATCAGGATGATTCATATCTACTAACTTTGCTAGAGGAACTGCTGTCACTCAGGAGTGTTTCATCAACAGTAAGCTTTGCTACTGGAAGCTTTGCAACTCTTCTTGCTGTGTGTTTTGCTGGAGCAGCAGCAGGGAGACGCTTCCGCGCTGCTGCTACAGGGAGACGCTTCCGCGCTGCTGCTGCTGCTGCTGCTGCTACAGGGGGACGCTTCCGCGCTGCTGCTGCTGCTACAGGGGGGGGGACGCTTCCTGGCTGGCCTCAGACCACACTCCTTCTTCTTCATCCACACCAAGTTATCCACAACCACTTCAGTGTCTCCATAGATATTCCCCATATCTTCAACAGTATTCTTTGTCCCACGAGCTGGTGTATCAGTGGAAGCTGGATTCAACTGTTTCATAATCACTTCAAGAGCATCTTCAGTATCAGGACTGCTCTCATTAGAACAGTATCTCCTGGTAGATACTTGGCGAACCTCGGTAACAAAGGAAGAGGAACCAGCAGCAGCTGCAGGCCGCGCAGGGGGCTTGAGATCACTGAAAGGTGTGCAGTGAGGGACATTAGTAGCGCTTTGAGCAGCGTCTGGGGCTATGAAATACTGCTCTTCTTCATCCACACTACTCAAATCGCCAAGGTCAATAGGACAAGCGCTTGAGCCCTCAGCTGGGGCCTTGTATACAGCAAGACGTTGAGCAAGACTAGAACCATGCTTCCCTGGCAATCTGGAGGAAGACTTGGCCCCATGGAGATTATTCCTGTACTGCCGCCGGCTCCTATCAGAAGCACTGCTTGTAAGAGGCTCCTGTGCTAGCTGCCTTGGCTGCCACTGTCTTGGTAAAGGCTTCTGCTGCTGAGCCTTCAGCTGAGCCGCAAGCCTAGGAGGACAAACACCATTCCTAACCTGATCAATGCTCAGCCCATGAGTGACTGTCCTATCAGTCTTGTTTCCAAATGCTTTCTGCACTGCATTCCGCAACGCCACATTAGATTGAAGATGGATATCATGGGCAAAGCTGTTAGCGGCATAGGCTCCAGCATTCTGCCTGGCCTCAGCAAAGGACTGGCATCCCTCCATTGCTGCTTGAAAGGTCCCCTCCAACACGTGGTGAGTAGAGATATCGTTGATAGCTCCTATTGGATCCTTCTCCCAGCTTGTTGAAGATCTTTTGTTTGGATCAAGAAGAACACCCCTCAGGATATCAGTCTTGATCTTGCACCTCTTGGTGGAAGCAAACCGAACCTTGCATCCGCTGTTGCACAAAGGACAGTGGCAGTCTATTGCGATTCCCCTTTCATCATACTCTAGATGATCAGCACCGGGCTTGCTGCACTCGGGACAGTTCCCTCCATTGGGATCCAAGTTACAAGTGAACTTGCAGCAATAGCAAGCACTCCACACGTCAAAATCCTGGCCATGCCTGGGGTTTATGTTGGTCCTCCCCCTATCATATTCCTTCTTTGCTTTAAGCCACTCCTTGTGTCGAGCCGCGTTCACAGCCATTACATCCTCAAGCTTGTCAGTATCCATGGTAGATATGTTGTTGCATACTGGACAAGGCAAAGGATCAAGCTTCTTGATATCAAACTTGATCCTGTCCTGGATCTTTTGGCCATTCGTCTGCCAATCAATGTACCCCTTCCTGCTCCCCTTGCTGACAGCTTTCTCATCATCCTTCTCCTTCTTCTTCATTGCCTTCTTTATTGCTTTTGCAACCGACTGGAATGCAGCGAGCGTTTCCTCGGTGCTTTTAGTACTCCCCCTCAAGGTCCTTGCTGCTCCTGTTGCTCCTCGCTCCTTCAAGATATCCTTCCTCATCTCCATTGCAGCATGGATGGACGCCAGCTTCCCTGCCACATAGGGTAGCTTCCAGTTCCTTATAATCCTTGCTTTGGTGAGCCCTGTCGTGTTCAGCTCATTGATTAGATCAGTTAGTTCTTCCCTCAAGGGGAAAGCCTTTGTCCCTGGAAAGACAGGGTGGAGATGGTGGGATTTGATCCCCTTGATTTGTATAAGCAGCTCCTTCTTTTCATCCAGCTTGAGATACTTCTTCTTCCTCGCAAGGACCTCATAGGCTTTCTTGTACTCGGGATGGTTTACAGTGGATGGTAGCCTGCCTGGAGCTGGTGGAGGACCAGCAGCTTGAATAGGAAACGCGACCTCTTTAGTGTTCCCCTCTGAATCAACTGAATCATCATCTGAAGAATCCAGCAGCTCATCATTGCTTGGAGGGTCTTTTGCCAGATCTCTAAGCTTTAGGAGACCATCCCCGGCTTCTCTCTCCTGTGTATTCATCCTATCTGCTGGATCGTTGCTCATATTGCTGCTTACCGACGGCGGAAGAAGCAGTCGTCGTGAAAAAGAAGCAAGCTACTGTAACACACTAAAACAATACTTCTACTGGGTCCTTTTCTATGGTTCAAGCGGTGTTCAATCGACAATTGAAGAGAGCTATCGATTGATACCAAGTACAGTAAGAAAGAGTGAGTGAAAGTGTCGAAAATCGACCGATTCCCATGGTCGGTTGCTTGAACCGAGTAGTTTTCTTTAGAATGAAAAAGAACAGTTTATCGTGATGGATCAGCGTGCTGGAGGCAGGTAGAGGTGAAGACACTAGGACACGGTACATTTTTGAACGCGGAATCAAAACCCTTCTATTTTGACCAAAACGGCAAGGCAAGTACCTTGATCCACGATTTTCTACGGGATTTTCTACACAGCTTTGTACCAGGATCCATCCAAAAGACCATCTCAAGCAAGATGCTGAACAGCTGCGGGGCCTGCCAGCGTGCCAATACCGGGGCTAGTACACTTCCTACATAGGCCTACGTAGCTAACGATGGCATCACTAATTTAGAGATCGCATCACTAACTTAACGATGGGAACGTTAAATTAACGTTCCCATGCGCGCGATTAGTCGCGCGATCATTTGTTATGATATCCGTAGTACCAGTACGAGTACGTACGTAYGTACTCGTACGAGTTCTCACGTTACTGAACCCCATACCGTATCAATCATCATCTTCGGTTCCCATACCGTACGATATCCTCCGCCGGAACCCACAAAACACCCATCGGCCATAGGCACCCACCCACCCACGACGCCCGCAACGCACCGCGGTTCTTCGCCATCCGCCCCCCCCTCCCCATTCCTGTTCCCGGCTCATGCCAGCGTTTCCTGTTCGCGGGGGCACCGGCGAGAAGGTTGCCACCCTTCTGCGTCTTGCAACCGCCGCGTTCGCCCTAGCCGCCATCGATGGCACGTCGGCGTTCGCGGGGAACCGCTTCCGGCTTCCCGGACGCCCCCCGCTGCGTCCCCCCGYGCTCTCGCTGGACAGCGGCGGAGCGGACCCGGCCGCCGGATACGAGTCCCTCGACCCCGACGCGAGCCCGGGCTCCTTCCACACACCCTCGCTGAGATCGGCGTACCCACAAGAAACCCCCGCGGGCCTCCGGGGGGAAGCCGTCCGCAGCGCCCTGGTGACCACCGAGCGCTGCATCGGCTGGAACCTGTCGAGCAACGAGGAAACMTCGATGGGGGGACTCCTGGAAATMTCCGGGAGGGGGACCATTGAGTTCCTCAACGGGAAACTCACGCGGGATTTTCGACGGTGCGTCGACCACAAGCACAAGAACGCATACCTAGAAGCGGGCCTGCTGGACGCCAAGGGACGTCTGGTCGACGTGCTGAGGGTGGTTATGGTGGACGACAACCGCCGGGCCCTGGTGCTAACGTCCCCGGGGCATTCCAGCGCCGATCTGACGAAGCGATTGGATCCCTTCGTCTTTCCCATGGACGAGGTAACCCTCACGAACTTTTGCACGGGCGACGGTGAACCAAAAGGCGGCGRCGACCACCGCTCCTTTGTCTTTACGCTGGCCTCRACCCGGTACGAACACGTCCGGAGGGCGGTCCGCGACCAGGCGGGGTTGCCCCTGGCCAAGARCGACATGGTCTTTCCAGCCAGCGGCTCGGAGGGCGTCGTCTGGAACACCCAGCAAGGCGTGGAGATCCTGGTGCTCCCGTCGACKGGCCTTCCATCGATGGCCTGCGTGGGGTAYACCTTCGTGCTGTTCGGGTCCGGGCCAGCCGCGGCGGCCATGGGGAGGGAGGCCTGGGGGCGCCTCACCGGGGAGGACAACCCCGAGGGCCCGGTCGAGGTAGGAGCCCTGGAATACGAGACCCTCCGCATCGAAGCGGGGACGCCGGCCTACGGGCACGAGTTCGGGATCGACCGCGAGAAGACTGCGGCATCGGCAKCGGCATCCGGGGACGACAAAGGCCAGACGAGAACGAAGGGAAGGGGGGCGGGCCCCGCGAAGGCGAGCATCAAAACCACCGGGCCCTACGAGCTGCATCTCGACACGCTGGTAGACCTCGACAAGGGCTGCTACCTGGGACAGGAKGGTGTCGCGTCCGTCCTGAAGAACCCGAGGGGTCCCCCGCGCTCKCTCTACACGGTTGTCTTCGAGGACGAGTTCAACGTCTACGAGCCGCAGTCGAGGGGGGACACGGCGTCGACGGTCGAAAACCTCACGSAGCTCCCCCRGCCCGGCCAGACGCTGTACGCCCTCGGAAGCAACGGGGAACTCAAGGTCGGAACCCTGACCTCCGTGGGGGAAGCCGGAGGGACCGGAAGCCGCTTCACGGCCGGCCTYGCGCTGGTCCGGCGGGCTGGTTCGATCCGGAAAAAGATGGACGCGCTCGGCCTGGAAATACCGAGGGACACGGGCGAYTATTCGAGCGTGGATCCCTCCGGTGCCAGCGGCATCGTCCAGCCTCCTCCTATGGACCCCCTCGATGGCCTAGAGGTAATMATCGAGGGCACCTTCACCGTGGGAATTCTGAACGGCATTCCCAGCCGAAAATCCGGACGGTTTTCCAACATGTTCGACGCGGACATCGAAGTGGAAGGAATCGAGGAAGAATCAGAGCCACCACCGGCTTCCGTGGTGGCCACGMCCCCAAGAACCGAAGCTCCACAAGAAAGCTACGGCGTCACTGACGACGTGGACGACGAAGACGACGAGGAATCCCTGGAACGAATCGAAKCCGAAATGGCCAAGGCGGCCGCAGAAGCAGAGACCGCGGCCGCGGAGGCCAAACGAAAGGCCGACAAGATGGAAGCGCTGAAACAACGCGCCGAGGCAGCCATGGCTAGGCGGAAGCAAAAGGAGGACGAAACGCGAGAAGCAGAAAACGCTGCTGCCGCCGAAGCGGAACGAAAGGCCGAAAAGATGGCCCTTCTGAAACAGAGGGCCGAGGAAGCCATGGCGAGGCGGAAACAAAACAAGGCGCTGGCTTCCGAAGAAAACAAAGAACCARAAGAAGATCCCGCGGCCGCCGAAGCGAGGCGGAAAGCCGAGAAGATGGAGATGCTAAAAAAACGTGCGGAAGAGGCTATGGCAAGACGRAGGCAGAAAAAGAAAGAGGAATAACGGTCTCTCGCTACATTCGACCCCACCCTGTTTGGAACTCAATGAAATTTACATTTTTATAACATWGTTTATCTGGTTTCTCATTATATTCATTTGTATTTACGCTCTAATGTRATATTCTATTGGTTGTTCTTTTCTSTTGAGGTTCGTTTGGATTGTTGTTTGATCACAGGGATTCCTTGCTACGGGAGTAAGGAAGCTTACATARTGGTGCAAGCAAAACAATTATTTTCTGTCACTTGTTTGCTTTTGCCACTRACCGCTAGCTGGAGAGCCAAACYTCCCGTCGCAGAATCGACGGTGTCATCGTCGCAATAGGGACTTTCTGGGATATCGCTGTGGATACTGGTGCTGGGCGGACGATTGCTCGCCTCATCTTCCTCTATGACATTCTTGCCCATTGATCCGTGGATGGTACCAACGTTAGATTCACAAAATTCAGATGTATCGCTTTTGCCGCGTATGGCATGCTGGTGATTGCGCATGCTATTTTCGTTGTTGATATGATTCGTGTTCATCGCTTCATTGCCGTCTTTGTACTTGTCGAAGTAGGCCGAAGATTGAAGCTCGAGTAGCGCAGCAACAAAGCGATGATTTGAATCTTCSTCGATGACACGTTTGCTCTCCGACTCATACATGGTACTATTATTACCATTGGGGGGCTTGGACTTATCACTGTTACTGTTGATGTCATATCCGTGATTGCGTACTCCTTCTTCGTTTCCATTATTCGGTGCCATGGATTTATTGCCGTCGTCGTTTTCGTCAAATTGTGCAGAAGACTGCAGCTCGAGAAGTGTATCAGTGAATCTTTGGTTAATATCTTCGAGATTGAGATCGTCTTGGTGCGGTCGGATGTTTGATTTAGGGACATCATTCGTTATTCTTTCACAAGTGCTACTGTTGTATTCGTTGCAGTTTCCCCGTTCCGTAGCAATTGCATGGTCGTTTGTCGAAAATGCAGCCCTTTKCCGGATCGGTRCATCCCCTTGCCTGCTCGTCTCTGGTGAGAACGACCGATCGGTTGTTTCGATCTCTTTTCCTGGCAAGGAGTTCAAGTCGCAATCGGAGTATAGCGGTYGAGAATCCCCGCCGCTGGCATCTCCTTCACRCAATGGTTCAACCTCTGAACCATGCATAACTGGTGATTTTGGTSGTAAATTCGATGATTCAAAGAAATTCCTGTGAKCTGACAGCTGCGGGGAATATATTCTTCTCGCTTTCTCCCCGTTGATTCTCTCGCTTTCACCAGCAAGCTCGTGTGTGATGATTGCTGAGTCGTTTCTTTCAATTCTTGAACAATCTCGTGCTAGTGAGTTGATACTCGACATGGATAATTTCTGGTAAATAACATCTAGGAGGGTGCTGTTGTCTCCCCGGTAATTGTTGAGATAGGTTTTCGCTTCCTTTTGTTGGGTCTTTTCCTCCTGCATGTCCCTGCGCTGTCGCTCCGTGAAAGTGTCGAGTTTCAGGTCTCCCCGGTAGTTGTTCAGATACATTTTTGCTTCCTTTTGCTGGTTCTTTTCGTTCTGAATGCTCTGTCGCTGTAGTTCGGTAAAGTTGTCAAGTTCCGGGTCTCCTCGGAAGCGATTAAGGTACGTTTTTGCTTCTTTTTGTTTGTTCTTTTCATTTCGAAGAAATTGCCGCTGTTGTTCCGTGAAGTTGTTRAAATTCGATTCTACCGGTGCTTCGGCATCTCGMAATCTAGTAGCTGTTCAAGTCGCAGTATTTGCMATCGTTTGTTCACGATTTATATTTATAACCGTTTTAAARTGAAATAGCGGACAATGTAGCCAGTACGAGGTGAGAAATGAGCCTCGAAATCGGTATGTGATGTCGATATCAAAAGAAGTGGTATGGAAATTGACACATTCAACTCTTACCATGACCGGTAGTCAACGACTGTCTTCTCAGTTGTTCGAGTTCAGCTTTTCTCTCTCGAACAGCTTCGGAGTGACTGAGTATCTTTATGCTGTCTCGATCGCTATTATTCATAAGGGTTGTATCTGTTACGGCAAATGCTTTCATGCCACTTCAAACTTTGTAAAAAGGACTGGAATCTCTGTTCCTGCCAAAAAGAGTTGGTCAGGTTAATCCCGTACCGGTACTCGTAGTGCAACTTACGTAACATAATTGTGACCGTTTGGAACAGTTTGCGAGAAACCTTTCTCAAAAAAATCTTTCGCATTCAAATGATACCTCCTTCCAACAACGACCGTCCCATGACTCCTTTTCTGGAGAGCCCCCGATCGCGCGATTTTTAATACCAAGGCGCGAGAAATTATAACCGCAGAAACAGTTACTGGATAAACAGTTAAGTTTAACGCATTTTAGAATTTTATTTTTTGGGGGTATTCTTGTGCACTTTAGGGGGAGGGCTATCAAAAAATTAATTAACTTTTGTAATTGGGTTAATTAACTTAATTACTCGAGTTATTAACTTTTTTTATCTGAGTTAATTAACTTAATTACTCGAGTAATTAACTCAAGTAATTAATTTGATAAATAACGCGTACTGTACAGTCAGTACTAGTAGTAGAAGAAGAAGTGACACTCGTTGAGTTAATTAACTTAATTACTCGGGTTAATTAACTTAATTGCTCGAGTTAATTACTCTGCTCAATTCAATTAATTAACTTTATTTTTTTATGTTCCCCCAAATAGATATTCGACAAAGCCCCAAAAAGGAGAACCAATTCAACTAAAATTTAACGGTTAGTCTAAATTTACCGTTATACTAAGGCATAGATGTCGCGTGGTATTAAAAAACGCACGATCGGGGGCTCTCCTGCTGTCCAGGTATGATAGTCCCCTAACTGAGAAGCCAGTAGGATAATGTACAGTCAGTACCAGAAACATGTTTTAACGACTAATTAACTTGTTGTTGTAACTACATAATATTACTACTGAACTACTCTTCTGCTTCAGCTCGTGCGAGTAACTCAAGCCCTGAATTGAAACAATCCTGATTGCAAATGATCGAAATTGGAAGGTTACCTCCTTCTCTCATGAGGCGGGCTTTCGTCATACTAGCTATGATGTGGAAGCTTCTTGTAGTTGTTGTCTCCATCCACACCAAGAAGAGATGCTTGTATACAAAAGTGACAAAAACATATTATTCAATGTCTCATGCTTGCACTCATCAAACGCTTCCTCCACATTGGCGATCAAATGATCAATATCCTTYGATCACCTCGTCTTCTTATAGTACTAGTAGTACTGTAAGCTTTGAATTGAATTGAAGAATCCAAGGTCAAGCACATTCAAATCTGGGCTGTTTGGTGGTTAAGTCTTCACAGAAATGTTCCAGCCTTTGCTAGCTGCAGCTGCTTTCATGTCATCCCTGATTGAAGCCTTAYGAGGCTTCGCATTATCCTCCTGAATGAAAATCTGCAGAGGATTACGACTGGATCCCCTTGGCCACTTCTCGTRGATTGCAGGCAGTWCCTTGTCAAGTAACATCCATCTGTACACCTCTCCATYAAYATTTTGTGGTTTTGTAATCAGGGTTCCTACAGGATGGTTGGCAGAGGATCATTTTGCTGGTTGTTTAACGACAAAAGGCCAAATACCRATCTTACCATCAAACCAAGSGCGCTTGTTTGTATCCCAACATGGACAGGCAGTTGCACACAAGAACACAACCTTGGTCATATGGTTCTTTGACTTTGATGTAGACTTGGGCTCAGTTTCATCTGGTAGGAGATAGGCTGTCTGCTTTGTGCCCTTAAGATAGAACCACTTCTCATCAATATGATGGATCCATTTCAAAAAGTCGTTAAACCTGTGGTTTCCATGATCAATGTGTTTCATGATCCATTCAACTTGCTTTAGCTTGWTCTCAGGTGTCAGCAAGGGCCTGGTGCTCTGGTTGTGCTTTCATTCCCTGCAGGGCAACTGGTGATTGGATTGTAAGTTTCCTTGTGACGTTTCCAAACCCTTTAGATAGTTTTGGTTGACATGTTGAACAGTACTGCAGCATCCTTCACAGCTCCCCTCCTGAGAAGTTTGTCTTCTCCACCACTACTCCTTAGATTATGTTGGAAGAACTGTACAATTGAAATTCTTTCATTGTCTGTTAGAAGCTTGAGCTTCACTTGTGGACTTGTATCACTTGCTCTATCACTTGTTGTATGGCTTGTTGTATGGCTTGTTGTATGGCTTGTTGTATGGCTTGTTGTATGGCTTGTTGTATGGCTTGTTGTATGGCTTGTTGTATCGCTTGTTGTATCGCTTGTTGTATCGCTTATTGTATTGCTTGTTGTATCGCTTATTGTATTGCTTATTGTATCACCACTTGCCATATCACTTGCCGTATTGCTTGCCATAGTGGTGTTGCTACTACCTTCAAGGAGCTCCATTGCATCAGTTACACCAACAATCTTCTTGCTGTTTGTTGATTTACTTTAGAAAGGATCAAGGGGGGGGGAAGTGAGTTAAAACAAGCAGCAGCAAATCAAGACGACACAAAGAGAGGATGATACATCAGCAAMGCAACTGTTGGTTGATTGTTGAATCACTGTAAGCAACAGAGGCGCAAATCTCTTCGCCCTCTTAGTGGAAGCAAAGGTGTGAGGCGGGTTTGTGAATCACTCCCCCTCCTCTTAGTGGAAGCAACGGAGGCGTGAGGTGAGTGGTGAATTGCTTTCCCTCTCTTAGTGGAAGCAATAGCAGCACAAGGCAAGAAGTCAGTGGATCGCTTCCCCCTCCTGCCTCTTAGTGGAAGCAATAGAGGAGCAAGTTGCCAGCAAGTCAATGGATCCCCTCTTAGTGGAAGCAACGGAGGCACTGTCTCTTTTTGGAGCATGTACTACTACCAAACACTAGCATATCTTGTGNGCCAGCAAGTCAATGGATCCCCTCTTAGTGGAAGCAACGGAGGCACTGTCTCTTTTTGGAGCATGTACTACTACCAAACACTAGCATATCTTGTGTGATGTTCTCCAGTGGTTGTATACTGCAATTCTTGGTCAATGGTGGAAGGAAGTRGTACTATTAACAAGAAATTGGATCAGTATTGCTGATAGTAGAAATAGTAGCATCATCTTRGATGCTCCTGGAGATTATTTTTTCAYAGACTCTAAAACTGATCATTGAATTCWTTACTGCTTTGCTCTAGTAGGAGAAGGGCAGTTTATGAGCACAAAAAKATTTCAATCAAGAAGGCTCCAAATGCCAGAAAAGTCAACTGGTATGAGGACAGTGGAGGATATATACTGTCTTGTTCCTAGTGGAAACAGAGACAGCATGAGTCATGAAATTAATACTTCCATTATTTGATAGTAGTAACTGTAGCACCATTTGGCCATATGTCATTCTAACAAAGCTTTGTGACAAAGCATTCCTATCAAGGCAACAACTTCCAAGCTACAACAATCTTGAGAACCTTGGTGCTTGTCCTTTTAGTGATACTAACATTGCTCCTACCACTGATATTACTACAAACATCACAGCAAGAAGCATGGTTTGCTGCAGTACAATGCAAAAGTTACTATAATGTTTCTCAACATCATAYTTTCCTCACTGTCAGCTTAGCAAGGGGCAGCACTTCCCTCCAAGGAGGATTGGTGGAGACACAACCTTTTATGAGAGGGGCAGGCTGGTTAAGATGTTTGGTGAAAAACTGTGTCATGGTGGTTTGTTGTGTTTGTGCTTTGGTACTAGTAGTAGCAGCAGAGGCCAAAGAAGTGTCTGYCAAAGTAGACTATTTGTGTCTTTATTTCTTCTTGCTGGAGTAGGCATCAAMGACCAGCCAGTCTTGTGTAACACTTTCCATTGGGTATTTACTGTGAGGCAAGGATGGAAAATACTGGGTAAAAGGATGCATGTTTGAGACAGATACTTGCAAGAATTATTTTCTTGTACACTTTGAGGTAGTATGGCAACAAAGTACACATTACTAGTAGTAGCTTAGTAGCTTGAGACAAAAAGTTTTCARGGCCCTTGGAGAATAAAKGAGCATTTGAGGGAGAAGTCTRCAGTTACAGAGCAAACAGTTGCAGAMTTTTGTTGTCARCAGCCTTTGTTACAGCARTGCTTGCTTCTGGGAAAAGTGGTGGTCATGAAGATCTTCATTGTGTTCTTCCCAAAACAACACATTCCCAACATCCAGATCATTCATACTCACTTTGACAATGATGTTGARCAAACAAGAAARTAATGGTCTAAAAGCATTACCTCTCCCCAATAGAAACAAATGCTGATTTGCACCATGATGACCAATCTGAGGGCACACTTTCACAAAGTAATCAAACAAGGTCTGTTCAAGTGGTAGTATTAGTAGTGGGAAAGTTCACCAGTGATCAGCAGCAGCAGATGCTTTCACTAGTAAAACACACCAACATCAACATCAACAGAGTGAAGAAAGGTAGTAGTTTGAAACATTGAATGAGCACTCCAACTAACATGACATCACATCATAATTCCAATGATAATTTACCTATTGTTGTTTTTTTGTGACTTCAATCAACTACTTCCTCCTGTCCACTAGTATGAGTGTCATTATAACCAGTATTTGCTGGTCCTGAAAGAGTGTCCCCCACTTTACTTGACGTTTTTTTTAGTTTTTGACAGTTGGATTCTATGAATGACTGTGTAGAATATGTACAAACAGTACTAYCAACTAGGAATTTGTATGCACTTGATTAAAAATGAATTTTTGACACATGAAAATAGTACACCATATTAACACGGCAAGTTCAATTTTGACAGTGGTATGGTGCACCTCCTCTTTTGAATACAAATGACCAATATAAGGAAGCAAGCTATACTACTCCAAAGTATAGCCTCATAAAGAACACTATCTTGGCTATCATGTGCAAGTAGCGGCATATCAAAATGACCGTTGGAACCCTCTCAATCGGTTTAGTAAAATGAAAATCATATGCTAAAATGATTGGGTCGCTTTAAGTAGATATAGCAAGTATTTCAGACAAATTGACAATATTCAATCTTTATAACTGAATGTATGTATAATAGATCTGTTAAGCACAAAAAGAATCATTCAAATCACCCAAATATTGAGCTTATTTCAATAGAAGATAGAAGATAGAAGAGGTGCAAACTGGACACTCATAGTGGACCGGAGGAAGTACTATGTAACCTTACCGTACCGTACGGTATGATACCGTACTCGTTCTGTAAGACGTGTCACTCGCAGTCGATGTTGATGAGCAAATWGATGAGCAAATTCATAAATTCATAAAAATTAAGATACGGAGCTTGAGGCTGTAAACAGAACACAGAGGATTTTACATCTTTCAGAGCGTCATTACTCGTAGCCTTCGTGGTCCATCATGAGCGGTATTCCCTCTGAATCACAGCCAAGAGAGCCCCTTGAAGGAGAAAGTGGCGGGCATTCGCTTGGTGGTGGAGGTGCGGGTTCGAAACAACTGACTTCACAAGAGTTGCGGGAGCAGCGGCTGGCCCGCTTCGGCGGAGGAAGTTCTACACCAAAGGGGCAGGCAAAGAAAATTCTACCGAAGAGTGCACCGAGGATGAAAGGAGTGCATCCCGCTGACAAGATCTCGAAGCCGCAGCCAATCTACACTGATTCTACTCCGAAGAACAAAAGGAGCGTAACCGGTTTCGCTAACGAAAGCTGTACGAAACCTTCGATGACTGCTGAGGAAACAACCCCCATCCCATCACAAAATCGTATAGAACCTTTTGTYGCAAGCAAAGGCGATAATTACAAACGAGAAGATGATCAGACTGTGAAGCATAGCAACATTCGTAGCAATATAAAAGATAACAAGACATTGGACTCGGACAGCATTGTGTCTTTCGACACGGACCAATTGGCACTGCTGATGCAGGAAGAAGAGGATCTGCAACGTGCTATTGCAATGTCAATSGGAGCTCCCATACCTTCATCGACTGGACCAATGAATTGTGGTGATATTGACCCGTTGCCTGTTTCGGATGGCATCAYAGAAGGAAAACAGTCGCAGACTACGATCAGCAACGATATGTTGGCTACTGCAGCGATGGTCGTTGCAACAGCACCAGCGACAACTACACCGATAACACCAACAACTCCAATGCAGATTGATGAAGAGAACCATGACGTGGTGATGAAAAATGAGGATAGAGAATCGCCAATGGTTGAATSCAAAGCAAACGCTGATCCTACCACGGCACCGGCTTCTCCTAGTCGGATTTGCCTCAAGGACCCTAGACATCTTTCTGGTAGAGTCCTCACCTGGTACATGACCGCGGCACCCTTCAATGTCCTCGATTTTCACGACTGCATGTGGGACAAGGATGTGACCGTGGAACATGATCAAAAGCGGTGGTTGGCTCAGGGGATTCAATTCAAGCACGAGCACGGCGATGGCAATACATCTTCGACCAGGGTGGCAGCGGGGACTCTCACGGCGACAAACGAGACCACGGATACGTCCTCGTTGCTCGCAGCGATTATTTCTGGCCCCGGAGGTGAGTGTTAGCTATGTTTAGACACGAAAAATTCGGCATGAAAAGGATCACCAATCTTTATCAGTTCTTKTCTTTCTGTCATTGTCCCTGCATAATTTTGCCTCACATGACATCCCAATTCCCCTCTATYGTGCTTTTGCTTTGCTCCTGTTCTAGTTTGGTGTCTGACACAGCAACATGGTGGACCCTGTGGCGTTTTGGCGTCGATTCAAGCGGAACTTCTAGCAATTTTGTTGTTTGGTCCCCGAACCGTACATCCACTTTCGATGATAAGCATTGATTTTCCAACGAGTTTATCGACAGAATTCACTATGGCTGCACCAGATATGTCACGGTCGAAAATGAGGCAAGTCCTGGCGTTAAGCATGGGAATGATACTGGCAAGAGCCAGCCTGAAACCCTCGGCAGCCTTGGAAGACGATACCAACCGCGAAAATCGAAACAACGAAAATGTCGATGCCAAAGAAAACGACAGCCATCCAATGTGCCTTTCGCGTCCAGAACCAACTGTGACCTTAATCCTACCTAAAAACGAGTTATGGAAAACCACGAGTCATTTGGAATGGGAACATTTAGAACCGTGGAATGACAAAGAGGGAGGCGGGGGTMTGTCAGAGCACTTGCTAAAATACACAATATCTCTGAACAAGAACCCTTCCACAGGGGAAATCGACAAAACTGCGGTAAAACGGCAAAAGCACAACTCTGATATTGATATGGACGAAACTTGTAGAGAGCTGGCTCACGCGACAGCTGAGTTCCTGTTAGAAACGAACAGTCTGGATTGGTTCCAAAGATCTGGTGGGGTATTATTAATGGTTATGAGTCTTGCTGCCAGTAGAGGTATTCCCATGTTGCAGGGYGATATGGACGATGTTACACGAAAATTAACAACCAGGTTCGGATATTGYTCACAAGAGCTGATAAATCTTTTGCTTGCGGGACAGGGAGGTACGTTCTGGCACGCTTGATATGATCACAATAGGGATTCATGGACTCATATCACTATACTCTATTGAAGCGCGACACGTGAAAATGGTTGAGAAAAWTGCGTTGTGCRCTCATCCTTTTTTCAACATCGTTCCAATATGTCTTCGCTCCATTTAAAAAAAAGTCTCCAACGTTTTCGATCACACGCAACGACTATCAGAAGAAATGGTTTTTCGTGGAATCCAGTCCCAACCATCGATTGGATACCTGACGCAAGTCGAAGCGACTGGACATTTGGAAGTAGGCGGGTTTTACAAGACTCCTCGTTTTCCAGTTTGGGTCATCGGGAGCACGAGTCATTTTTCAGTAATGTTTGGGGATGGGAGTGCACTAAAAGAGTCCACTTCGGATGTACTGCTTGATAAAGTTAGACGTGCCTTCAAAAGAATGGGAGGCGGTGCCGCTGAAAATGGGGTGATGCAGAGCAACCAACTAGGGGAGTTCTTCAAGAATGTTGGTTTGAATAATATATCTGATAATGAGGTGCAGATGCTCGCAGCGTTCATGGATAGGTTTGGCCAAGGAATAATACTCTGGGATGATTTATGGAAGAGAACTAGCCGACTACTTACTGGTGCAAGTATCGGATCGATATTGGACGGAACAGACGATACACACGATTGCAACAGAAGTAGCAGCAACGCTTCGGCAGTGACGGGTGATAGTAATGCAGCCACAATTCATGTGCCCACACGTGATCGCCCTCTATCAGATGAAGAGTTAGCACGAAAATTACAGGCGGAATGGAATGGTACAAGTATAGAAAATGTTGCTTCCCCATTCCCAAAACCCAGTGTTACAAAAGGAAAAAATGATATACCTGTGGCTCGCGAAAAGTTTGGACGCACCTTTCAACTATATCACTATAATGGTTTAAGAGGTGGYTACTTTAAGCCCTTTCGGGTAACAAGGCTGAGTGCAGACGAAGCTATCGGAGCAAGCATTTCTTTGGGTGGTTCTAATCAGATGTCATTTGGTGCTGGAGGGTTTGAAGAAGGGTTAGACTCTGTGCTACGTACGAAATGGCCAGATTGTAAGATAAATTGGCTTGGKGGATCTCCCCCAAGCATACATTGATTTCCTTCCCTGCCTTGCGACTAGCAGATTCATTCAACCGAAAAAAAAGGAAGAAAATATTTAAAATCTGAAAAATATTTCTATGGGAGGTCGAGGCGGCGACGGGAAAAAATTGAGTCAGAACTTCAGTTGGCAACATGCAACGGGAAAAGAAGTAAATTTTTGTTTTTTTGAACGACCCAATGGGTGATTCCTGTTAATCTAGATRATCTAAAAACTAGATACTATACTTTTGATYGCTCAGATTTTTGTTGAAAGGAAGGAATCATTAAAAAGTGGGAGGTTCTTTTTTGGCACTCAGCCATCACCAGCAGTAAGGGTTGGTGGAACAATCTTAATTAAACAACCAATGGAAACTGATTAAAGCTGTGTGAGTARTTTGCACAAGAAGTTGTGCCAGTAGTTTTCTAGCATGTAACTAATACTTAAATTTTATTCATGGGTTCCAGTTTAGATTTAGATTGTCTATGAAGGGTGAAAAGACCTGTGCTACTAGTAGTCGATCAAAAAATGTCATCTACTACTAGTACACANGAAACAAATGCTGATTTGCACCATGATGACCAATCTGAGGGCACACTTTCACAAAGTAATCAAACAAGGTCTGTTCAAGTGGTAGTATTAGTAGTAGTGGGAAAGTTCACAGTGATCAGCAGCAGCAGTACTAGATGCTTTCACTAAAACACACCAACATCAACATCAACAGAGTGAAGAAAGGTAGTAGTTTGAAACATTGAATGAGCACTCCAATTAACATGACATCACATCATAATTCCAATGATAATTTACCTATTGTTGTTTTTTTGTGACTTCAATCAACTACTTCCTCCGGTCCACTAGTATGAGTGTCATTATACTACGTCACAAAAAGTGTTCGCAAGCAGTAGCGACCGCTCGCAACCTTTTTTTTAAAAATACACACCCTTTTTTATTTTCACGCGCCCACTGAACCTCACGCATAGCATGGTTTTGGTCGCGTTCAAACACAACCATAGTTGCGAGAGTTGCGTATGGTTGTTATGGAAAACCAGTTTTATTTCCGTTCCGAGGTAGAAGCAACCCTGAGTCCCACCACTGTTATGCTCACCGTTGTTTTGCCAGAAATTGTTCACAATTAAAAAACACGTTGAACCGTATTCCTATGCTTTCACCAAAATCTGAGTAGTCCACGGTGCCAGCCTCTTCTCTCTACTGCGTCGCCATTTGTATTCATCATGATTAGATTTAAACGACGACGTTGTGTCTTGTGTGCGTATTGAAACCATTCACACATTCACTATTTGAAATCCAAACAAAACAATCGTGTTCGTAATCCGTTGTTTTACAAACAAGCATCATTTCACAATTTGCAACAACACATTACCGCTRRTCATCMATTGTTCACTKCCATTCTMATCATATTTGTTTGTTAGTACAGCACCGCAACAATGAAGTCATCGGAACCCAAGAATTCTTCACGAAAAAAATCTATCCATCGATCTATCAAGACGGAAGAAGTTCATCGAAGAGCTTTGCTCCACCACGCATAAGGATCTTATTTCCTTGTGTGACACAGACGAGAAGCTTAAGGAACACAAGAGCGAAATAGACAGGATCTTCGACACTCATGTAGCAAAACTAAATCAGGGTAATGTCCAGGACATGGTTGACGATTTGTATGTTTCAACCTACAAGACCATTACATGCATGGAGGCAAATCAATTGGCCCTAACATCGGCTTACAAGAAATTGAATGATGTCTTGGTACAAGCAACTCAATGGGGAGACAATCACAATGTCGAGTCTTTCTCAAAGAAATGTCCGGAATGGGCCTTTTTTTTTGCTGATGTTGTAGTGTACCTTGAGAAACTCAAGGCCTCCATTCCTTATCATCAAGACATCTCAAGAGTGTGTATGATTCGAATCTGTGACTGTATTGAGGCGCTTGACAAGAAAGGTGTCTCAATCCATGTCATCGAATCTCTCCTGGATACAATTCACAAGTCCGTCTCTGACATCAACAGCTGCAGCAGTCAAACTTGCATGCTTCTGAATATGCTGTTCCACCTGTGTACTAAAGCGAACTTGTGTCTTCAATCTGATCCAACGCAATCCAAACCCGAAGAACATTTATTGGATCTTCTCCGGGAATGTGAGAAACTTACGGTCACCAAGAAGGACCACAACCCCCCTCTTTTCAACTCCTCTGGCGGAACAGACGACTTGGTCTCAAAGTGGAATCAGGCAAAAGAAT
>CAACVS010000403.1:21640-32656 GCA_900660405.1 Pseudo-nitzschia multistriata
ATGGGTTCCAGTTTAGATTTAGATTGTCTATGAAGGGTGAAAAGACCTGTGCTACTAGTAGTCGATCAAAAAATGTCATCTACTACTAGTACACAGATTCTCTATTTGGTTGGCCTGTCCATCTATCTATCTATCTGTCTGTCTGTCTGTCAAAAGTACATCTTCTGCTGTGGATTAGCTTGAATCACCTAATGGGTCATTGTTCCTCTATACATTGAATCTATATAATTAAATTGAATTTTCAGTCAGGCACACATAGTGGAAGTATGTATTTTTGACACAGATACATCTTGTCAACCAAAAATATGTATGCACATACATATTTTTTTGGAGTCCATAAATCAAGACTTTTGAATCGCAAAGAGTCAGGGGAGCCAAAAATGTGCACCAGAATTCAAAAAATTCTTGAGGCATGAAGAGCCCAGAGCTATTGTTCTCCATATTTGGTAAGAATGCAGTTATTTTCTGTTAATTTCAACAAGTGAAATTCTGTATTCCAAATTAAGCACATGTAGTGAATCATAATTCAATATATATGATTCTATGAGTTAAGAAGTACATACTGAATCCCATAGAATCATAAACATAAACATAGAGTATGTCAGCATTAGAGCTATTAATGGTAAGTCCCATACTAGTAGTGGCAAGTTATTGGCAGTCCCCGTACAAATACTAATAGAAATTTTTAGCTCATTTTTACAGCAGTTAAAACCAGTTAAAAATACCCAGCAGTTTGCAGTGTTCACTACTAGTATGGCATCCCAACTAGTAAGTAGTAATGGAGGTGATCCAGTAATAAGCACTAATATTAATTCTCAAGTACTAGTAAGCACTGATTTTATCTCCGCAGAGTAGTAAGGACCGCTAATAGAAATATTTTAGGACTCGATAGTTTTGTGTGTAGAGGGGGGGGAGAGGGGAAATAAAGACAGGAAAATGAGAAAAAATTGACACCGGGGGAATTGCCTATGACTTCCCAGTACCAGACTTACCATTGATAGTCCTAGTCAGCATACAGTAGAATATGGGAATGACACACTCTTCCCATTTTTGAATGAAAGAAATCAGGGCCCTCCAGTCAGAACCAGCAATGCACGTGGGTCCCCCCTTTGAAATCGAAAATCAGGGGCATGATTTCGTGTTTTTTTTTTCAAAATAAAATTACCCATGTTTCTAAAATGTGGGTTATTTTTCCCATGTAATAACCCATGATTCTAAAACGTGGGTTATTTTTCACCAAAAATAACCCATGTTTTAAAACGTGGGTTCCTGGGTTAACCCACGAATAACCCATAAAATAACCCATAAATTAACCCATGAAAAACCCACAAACCTGCTGGGCCTTTTTTCAAAAATTAAAAACAGTGATTAAATAGTAACGTTAATGACTAAAATACTTAACATCCTTGGTTCTCCATCAACCCAGATGACTGTAAATTAGTGGGTTATTTGTGGGTTCCAGGGTTCTTTCGTGGGTTATTTTTCAAATTAAAAAACCCACGTTTTAGAAACGTGGGTTATTCTTCCCATGAAATAACCCATGATTCTAAAACGTGGGTTATTTTTCAMCAAAAATAACCCACGTTTTTCTAGGGGAGGAATTCGAAAAGGGGGATGTGCGCGTGGGTACCGGAGGGCCCAGAAATCATTCTGTGATACACGTAAATCATTAGAGTTGGAGCTTAGGATCATTAAGCTGCGCGAAATAACGGTCAACGCGCGCGCATCTCTTCTTCGCTTCTTCAAGAACACAAATGGRGAGCAGCAGGCTCAATGAAACTASTCGTAGCAAGAACRACAAGGCGAGGCTCTACCGTACAGAAAGCAGCAATCAACATCCAAAATCCAACATACTACGATAGCTCTTCGTTTAACCTTTAAGGTGGACAGTATACAAAGAGCAGGAACAAAATAATAGACCATGGTCAAAGTTTGGTATGAACCACCTCCCGGAGGACCTCGAACGCATCTCAATCGCGGCRGTTACTACGTTGAGAGCGCGAGAACTCCTGCAATCATCACCAAGATGAGCAAGGCACGCCCGATTACTGTTATTCTTCCTGCCATTGCCGCGATCTCTGCAATGTGCTATGTTCCATTGAGTAAGTAATGCTGGTCAATATGGCGCAGGGATCTGAATTTTTTATTCATCGAGGTGACGAAACTGCTTGACACAAAACAAAATGACACTGGAATCTAAACCGATGCACCATCTTGGCTTTTCTTGTCTCCGTTCTCCGATACATATTATTCGCGATGACGCMAATGCCAACAATAGTGGGCCAGAAGGGACTCCCAAGCACTTTGAATCCAGAGCACGTAGCAGCACAGAGAGCTTACATGCGTTACCACAATATGAACCCCATTTTCGGAGTCTCCAGTAAGCGTGCGCGTTCTGCCGATCCCGATCATTAATTTCCTTGTCAAAAAATAACGTCTCTTGACATAGAATATTGAGTTCAGAAGGAAAAGAATAGAATGGTATGACCGAAAATGGTATAGTCGCCATGTTCGAAACAAATGCACGTTAAGAATGGACGATTGTAGCAATCGGAAATTTCGTCTAATAATTGATTAGAAAACAAAGAAATCTAGCGGAATATCATAGTTCTTATCCTTKGTGCTATTAGCTCTATCATCATGCAAAAATTTTGAAGAAAGAAATCCAGATCGGAGTTTGCTGTGGTCGTAAAATCTAGTCAGGGACGTAGTTTTGAAAAAGCAATGAACCTCCCCTTGCCGTAGTAGGTAGTGTTTCCTGAAATATTTTTTGTGCCAAGAAACGATAAGTCCAAATCGGGWCGTTTATGCATCTACCACAGTGAACATGTAGTTTAAAATAGCTGCAGTTATTGTAGGTGAAATCCWTCCTTATCTTTTGGATTCATCGCACCAAAATTTACCCTCTTGCCAACACTGAATCATTGTCTCCCAGTAGACAAACCATACAAAGCGCAGTTTCTTTAATAACGACGTACAACTAAATCTAAGACAGGAACACTAGTACAATAGAATTGACTCTAACAAATGAGGCATAAAGATAGGCTTCYAAATGGTTAYATACTTGATTTCTGAAGCGATCTAYACTGAAAGAATCCTCGGAGATGACAAGATACAACACTTGTCGCTGGCATTCGTTTTGCCGATTGATGCTGATGCCGTACTGCTTACCATGATGATTTAGTCCCCAAACACAATACAGCGATTTCCGTGAACGATGACCCTATCATCTAAGTGCGCCTCAATAGCTTTCAGTAACACGTTCCTTTCTAAGACKCGCCCCTTCTTCATGAGCTGTTTCACCGAATCACGGTGTGAAACGGTGGTTACATCCTGCTCTATGATTGGCCCATCATCRAGCTCTTCTGTTGTGTAGTGAGCCGTTGCGCCGATCAATTTCACCCCACGTTCGTGGGCCTGATGGTAGGGTGACCCTCCAATGAATGCCGGTAAAAAGGAATGATGAATGTTGATAATACCGTCGGGAGGAAAATGATTCAGAAATTCTGGGCTTAGAATCTGCATGTAGCGTGCAAGGATCACGACATCGACTTCTTTTAGTAATTCGAGCTGTCTTAACTCATGCAGAGGAAGCGTAGATTTGTCTGACCTTGTGTAATCATCTTCCGAAGTCGCCCCAGCTTTAGATGTTGGTTTCTCGATGGGTGTGACGTKGAAGGGRATRTCAAAGGTTTCAACGATAGGGCGCAGCGCGTCGTGATTGGAAATGACAACATGAATGTCTGCATCGAGCTCTCTCGCTTTGTGTCTCAATAGCAATTCCCACAAACAATGATCGTATTTCGAAACCAAGATCCCCAATTTCTTCTTTCGATCTCTCCAATCCCAGAGAGCTTTCAATCTGTTAGAAGGGAACAACTCAGTCAGGTCGTCCTCGCAAGCAACCTTGTCAACAGCTTTGAAGCTTGTGTTTGTTCCGTGGATTGCACTCTTGTCGTCGTTGTAGTGAAAGCTAAGCCGAGAAAAGAACATGTTTTGCCGGATGTCTGTCCATTGCTCGTGTTTCACAATATTGCAATTRTGACGATTCAACACTTTAGTACACGCCACCAAGATCCCATGACTGTCTGGTCCAACCACTCGCAAAGTGCCCAACTGAAAATTCTTTTGTTTGCTATTCGATACTGAGGCATTGCCCTCGCTTGCTGTCGCAAWTGTTCTTGTTGGAATAAACAAACGCCTTCTGGTGAAATCGAAAGAAGAAAGAGACACCGTTGAAGAGCGATAGATGAAACGAGATGAAACACTTGCCGTGRGAATAGGCAACATGGTAAGCACCGGCATGTCCGTTTTCCCAGTGCCCAAGGATGGTCCTATTTGCCTTAATGCTTCTTGTACTTCACTTYGGAGGTTCTTGACGAAAACAATATTTGAATCGCTCAGATCAACCAAGAACGAAGACCMAGTGTCAAGAACGATCGCTCAGTACGGTACAGCACTTGTACGTACCGGTACGTACTTGGACTTACAACTTCTATCTACGAGTACGAGTACGAGTACCAGTACCTACATTACCTACTCAATTTTTTTGAGAAGAATCATCCCATAGCCATCACAACAGGTACAATAAAAAATGGTCAGTCGCGAACTAATGTTGACTGCTGTAGGCAGAATTATCTTTTGGCGAATCAGTAGGAGTTGTACTGTAGGAACTTACAGCACGGCGGTACAACGAGTAATACGTGCTTGATTAAAAGAGATTTCCTTTTCATCAAGCATACCGTACAACTTGACTTAGGGAAGTTCATGCTAATACAGCTTTAAATGAAATGGACGATTCTACTAGATCAGARATTATTTGTACCTACATCAGCCATCGACAAATATTTTCCCTGTTGCCAACACCCTGTGATTTTATAAGCTTCAGCATTTGAGAAGCCGTACTTGAGATGCCCATACCTTCTTTCAGTGCTAGGATCTGAAGCTCAAAGTGAGATGTCTGGTACAAAGCTTCTGACAAGAAAGAGCCCATCGGGACAGTTTCTTTTTCAGGTACGATATCGAGACCATGGTTTACCAGTTTTTCTTCACTAGCCTTGTAGGAAGAAAAAGTATGTTTGATCTCTTCGCAAGCTTTCAAAAGAGTCGGCACAGAATCGTCGATCTCTTCTCGAGAAGCCATCTCGAGCTCTTCAATCCTGTATAGAATGTCAAAAAACTTCAAAACAGCAAGGGTTAAGGATTTGGTTTCAGCAGATGACTCAAGACCTTCCAGTAGCGCTAGAACTTTATCTCGATCTTCCCTATTGGTAAAAAGAATATTGGGAACAAAAGTTCGCTCAAGTATCTTTGTCCCTTCGGTGATCTCCACATTGAGTTTGTGTTCAATGTATCCATAAACGTTGCTAGTACCRAGAGAGCGATAAGATAAAGCTTCCTCAAACCAGGAAAACGGCAGCCCCAGCTTCTCAAGGAAATGTCTCTTTTTGGYATTTTCGGCACCGTCGTCGCAATAATTTTGCAGCACTAAATCCTTCGCTCGCTCAATCCGCCAAGTGGGCCCTTGATTGGCATTATCAGATAGGACATAGAGAAAAACATAAACCGCCCATTCCCAAAGTCCGTGAGATTTCAGCTGAAATGCATATCCATCCAGAAGCGTACACTCTTGTTCGGGGGTCAATGATGCTGATTCATAGATTGACGTTATCGACGATGCTAGGTGGAAAGAAACAGAAAARTTATTGCGATCACTTGTGTAACCCGATGGATCCACAACGCTTGACAAGGAAARTTCCGAACTTGGAARTGCGGCTTGGGTCCCAAGTCTCAGCAGTCGAAACAACGTACTCTCGACATGCCCATCGCAGTAGAGAGCCGATGGAAATGGTGCAACTCCATTGGAAACATCTGYTTCGTACTGCGTAATCGCAGATAACAACGTTTTACAAGAATTTTCCGGTTTTGCAAACATCAGTTTCATCACCATTCGTCGTTTCCAATCAAAATTTTGACTTCCTTTTGTTGAATGCTTGAAAATATTTTCCTCCATTCCAAGGTCTCCAGAAATTAAGCGATAAATCCGCGAGAGATTTTCATGCATCCCTTGCGCAATTCCTTGTTTCCTCCAAGCCATGACTTCTTGGAAGACATCTTTCCTACATTCGGGGCCCGATGCCAGTAAAATTGATAGCTGAAATAGATTTTCATCCTCGGCTATCTTTGTTGCTGTGGAGAGATCACCGCCACTGACYGCTGATAGGAGTGCTCGATACTTTTCGCGRGATACTCCGGCCTGATTGATTTCTTTCTGAACTTCAGCACTGCATGTCTCAACAAACCAGCGCGTGATCGAGATCATGCAGTGATTTTCAATGACATGACTTTCGGGCTTTCTAGCATCACCGTATGCAAGGATTTGACTGTTGGCTGTGTTATCCATAGTCTTTGTTTCTTGGAAAACCTGAAGTAACGAATAAGCGGAACCTAAAAATCCCTTTTTATCTTTCAAGACTTCGGAGTATGTCTCCAAAGTCTTCTTCAAAGAATTATTGKTGAGACCACGCGACGGCAATGAAAAAAGAGGACAGTCGCCTTCTCTATGGACTTCTTCTACGCGCATCTTATGAGCYTCCAAAAGCTTCGTTTCTAGGGGGATGTTCAATTCTTCAACCTTAGGTCTTTTTCTGATAAGAAATCTTTTGCTGTTTTTCGCCAAGGATAAGAAAGATCCATTAGGACTCCAGCCAACGCGAAAAGATCGCCCCATCCGCAATCCAAAGTCTATGCTGCTTGACTTGTTGGTTGCGATGGATTTTGATTTCACAATTCTGGATGAAAAGCTCGGCATAGATTCAGCCTCTTGTAAGTCTTTCRAATCAGGAATGTATCTCACAGTTCCCAATGAACCCTTTTCCTCTGCAATAGAAATGCCTTCTTCCGAAAACGTGGCTGTAGCCTTTTCAATTTTCTTCCTCATGGCAACAGCTGCATTCTCCGCCTCAAGCGACGTTTGCATTTGGATAAACGCCTTCTCTGCTTCATCCATTATAGAAGCTTCAGTCATCGAATCGATTGTTTTCATCGTTTGGTCTTCTTTCTCTTCRCTATCTCCATCAAGAATGAAACCACCTTTCATCTTGTATGGGGTGTCCTGTCGAGCCATTTTTTTGGAACCATCTTTGCTCGAAAGCGGGGAACGCCCCTCGCGTTCCCCGAACCTAAAATCCACTCTTCGTTCCCGATTCTCTGGATACTGTTTTAGCTGTTTCGTTGGCTTGTTTTCCATCTCTTCGTCGTCGTCTGAGTCGTCATCCAGGCCATACCGACTAAAATGTTTTACTCGCATAATCCATTCTCCGGTGGATGGGTCGTAGCCGAGCAATTCAGCGTCCATATTCTTTGTTACCCTGGCGACCTTCCTCGAAAACTTATCAGGATCATTGGGGTCTGGGGGGAAGACACCTTCCAATGTCAAAATAGCAGGACGGTTAAGTTTTGTACCGACTTCTGGTTTTCGACCATTCTCTTCTTCTTCGGTATAAATGGATACCGACTTAGGTTCAATGAGTATAATTCGATCCAAATTTGCCTCCCGGACATCCACGGCACCTTCCCATTCAACTTTTCCAACACCCGTTCGTGCTACGCAAAAGTTCGAAACAGCCGCCAAGTCTGCTGGTTCCATTTGTTTAAGTGAATCGATGGAAGGATGACAACTGTATCCCTCTTTAGAAAGAGTAGGTGCTACGGTTTGTTTCTTGTTTTTGCCAGGGGTGTCGGCCGAATTCTCAGAAGAGTCGACTGTCTGTTGATAATATTGTTGAGCCCGATCTAAGTTCTCGTCTCTTGGTGTGTCCGACGAACCATCCATTGCGGTYGTATTGAAGTTTTGGGGAGTGGATACCGGTTCTGGAGTGTTTGCTACTTTCTTYATGGACCCGAGACCTCCATTCAAAACGCYGCCATTTGCCTTTCTGGGCGTCGTGTTTGGTATATTGCTGATGACCTTCTTCTCTCCACCTCCCAAGGTAAGTTTCAACTTTGGTTTCGGAGATGGCGCAATGATCAAACGAGTCGCAGATGACGCAGCAACTGTTTCAGGTGCYGCCATCGGTTTTCCACCAGTTCCAAGCTTGCTTAAAGACTGGGGTATATTATTGCCATTGGTTTCTGATGGAGGAGAAGCAAATCCTCGTGGTCGAAGCTTTGCGTTCGACATTGGAGATGCTCTGTAAGAAGAAATTCTCGCTGGAGTGGTAGGAACAATCGTGCTTCTCTTGCTTTGACTTTCACTCAATGTTAGAGCCGTAACAGATGATGATTCCGCTGGTTTGTTTCGGAAGTTATCATTCTGCTCCATTTCCTTCCGCTTTGACTCGAGTGCGGCTAGTTGAGATGCCATGATTTCATTTGCGGCAGGAGGCATCACCGCGCCAAGCGCAGGTGGGGCATACGGAGCAGCTGCTTGAGGAGGCCCGGCAGGCGGTGGAGCTGGTGCTCCAAAGATAGATCCTGGYGCTGGAGCAGGGGCACCGAAGATAGATGGCGCCGCTGGGGCTGCCCCGAAAAGACCTCCTCCCGCTGGAGCAGGTGCAGGTGTTGAGCCAAACAAACCGGTCGATGGGACTGGAGCTCCAAAAGCACCAGTTGTTGCTCCTGAAGCAAAAAACATTGAATTCAAGCAAACAAAAACTGTGAGGAAACTATTACCAAATGTGTCAAAAGTAATCGAGAGGTATAACCGTCACCTATGATTGCGAAGAATTGCATATGAAACTCACCAAAAGCGGGCGCAGGAGTAGGAGCAGCACCAAAAGCTGGTGCGGGTGCCGGTGCCCCAAATAGACTACCTGTCGCTGGAGCGGGCGCCGGTGTTCCAAATAAACTTCCCGTCGGTGCAGGAGCAGCACCAAATGCTGGAGCAGGGGCAGGTGCAGGGGTTCCAAATCCGCCAAAACTGGTAGTAGGTGCAGGAGCAGGGGTCGAGCCAAATAATCCTCCCGCCGGTGCAGGTGATGGTGCCCCAAAGAGACTCCCTCCTGCTGGAGCAGGTGCCGATGCACCAAACAGACCTCCAGCCGGTGCAGGAGCCGCACCGAACGCTGGGGCTGGAGCACCAAATGCACCTGTTGCGGGTGCAGGGGCAGCACCAAAAGCTGGGGCTGCCGGAGCCCCAAATGCACCGGTTGCTGGTGCAGGTGCACCAAATCCGCCAAAAGTTGTTGCAGGTGCGGGGGCAGAACCGAAGAGACCTCCGGGAGCTGGTGCTGGGGCTCCGAAAGCAYTGGTAGCAGGTGCAGGGGCACCGAATGCACCAGCTGCAGGAGAACCGAATGCGCCAGTTTGAGCGCCGGCACTTCCTTTGTTTCCTAGACTATAATCTTCGAATCTAAGTTCCTCAGCCGATTTGGTGCTGTATTGTTGCATGGCAGAAATGGAATGTAATGTGATTTGACTTGTTCCATCTGGACGAACTGCCGGTTGGAAGGCAGCAATCTTGGTGCCTCCCGAACCAGCGGGAGCTGCAGGAGCTCCAAACAACCCACCGCTGGGTGCTGCAGCGGGTGCTCCGAACATCCCTGTGGCAGGAGCTGGCGCTCCAAAAGCCGGTGCTGGTGACGCACCAAATCCTCCTGAGCTTGCACCAAACCCACCGGGTGCCGGTGCAGGTGTACTCCCGAARAGTCCACCTGTTGCAGGAGCAGGTGCACTACCAAAAAGACCGCCAGTAGAAGGGGCCGGARCTCCGAAAGCAGGTGTCGTACTCGCACCAAATGCCCCGCCTCCACCGAAGCCACCAGCTGCGGGTGCTGGTGCTCCAAATCCACCTGTCGTCGGTGCGGCTGTACTTCCGAAAAGTCCACCGGTTGCCGGTGCTGGAGCACTCCCAAAGAGACCGCCAGGTGCTGGTGCAGGAGCTCCAAAAGGACTACTTGCAGCGGGTGCTCCAAAACCACCTGGGGATGGCGCTCCGAAACCTGTAGCTGGCGCCGGAGCCCCAAACGCTGGAGCGGGTGCAGCACCGAAACCTCCAGGAGCCGGTGCTGCTCCAAAACCGCCAGAACTACCGAATCCACCTGTGTTCGCCGCAGTGGATCCGAACGTATCTATTGTTTGTGGGTCGCGAGAACAAGAATGATAGATTAGAGAGAACTGGTTAGAGCCGAAGCAATAAAATTTCATATCTTGATCCAAAAATTAAGACGTTGACTTACTACCTCCAAAACCACCTGGAGCYGGTGCTGATCCGAAYGCTGGAGCAGGTGTTCCAAATGCAGGAGTGGAATTCGCGGGTTGGCCAAATCCACCTGCAGGTGAGCCRAATGGTGTTTGACTTCCACCAAACATGGCTAAATCTTAGTCGCTGCTTCTTTTTTWTATGGAATTGATTTGTGTTCAAGATGTAATATTATTTCAGAWCCGGATTCCACTGTTGTTGCCAATGATTTTRGGGGCTGGAACTGAGTGCACAATTCTCGGACTAGTCTTTCGTTTTTCGATAAAATTTGGGAGGTTTGGAAAAACCAGATTTGGAAAAACCAGATTGAGGTGGACGTAATAACTTCAGTTGTAAAAATAACGACAAACTCAAATGTATCACAAGTCGAAAAGGATTTCCGGTGAGCCAGCTGCTGGCGTTATCACAGCTGAAAAGTTTACAAAAAGCTTACWTATCTCGATTCCTATCTATCTCTACGAAATTGTGCAGGAAAGGCAATATGAATTGCTGTCGCCTGGAGCCGATCTTGCTGTCTCAAATGACAACCTTATCGAGTTATTGATCCCGGACGCGGTAATGCGTACAGTAGTTCGATATACCGGTACGGCCACAGCAGTTCTACCGGCTTCATCCGTTTATCTCTCGAGTTTTGTCGCTGGCTCTGGAATGGGTTCAAAAACCTCGAGGAGTCAATCGATCGATGCAGGCTACGGTACGTACAGTACGGTAATGCCCGTACGGTACAGTATCTGAAGACGATGGCGATAAATCCGCTGAAAGTGGGGGCAGTACGGGTTGCGGCCAGACGATCAATGAAAGAAGATTCAATTACT
>CAACVS010000404.1:0-17655 GCA_900660405.1 Pseudo-nitzschia multistriata
CATTTGGCAAAACGAGTGACGAAAAAGTTGAGCAATAACTGTCAATAACAAGCAACTAGTACGGATGGGAGACTACAATATCCCAAAGATCCGTATCAACATTAAACGGATATACTTGATTCATGACACTAACTTGAGATTCATTCTGAAGGGAACATATTGACGATGGAGAAGGACAACAACAAAAATTGTAGCCATCTTGAGATCACGGACGGGATGGTGGACGTCGAGTTGGCAAAAGAATTACTCGGTATGAGTGTTGATGATCGGAATAAGCTTCACGAAGAAATACACGGAGTTCGATGCCAGGCAGTTAAGGAAACTCCTGAACTCATTGAGCGATCGCTCTTGGAATTTGATGTAGAACTCAACAAAATCGCTAAAAAAAATCAGAAAAAAAGCAGCAGTGATGAGAACGCATATATGATTATGCTCTCACGTCGTAGAGAACTTCTTCAAGATCAAGACGGAAACGTTCAAAAGAATCACTATGCTTTAGATGATCCAGCATTTCGCATGCGATTTTTGCGCTGTGAGCTCTTCATGGCTCGAAAGGCGGCCGAGCGATTCTGGAAATACTTGAATTTCGTTTACGAACAATGGGGAGAGATTGCCCTGGACCGGCCTGTTTGTATGGAAGATCTCATGAATAACAAGGAACACCGAAAGTATCTCAAAAGGGGACACATGCAAATCTTGCCGTTTCGGGATCGGAGTGGGCGGAGAGTGCTTGTGCACTTGGGCAATGCGCTTCGAGGAGTTGACCCTATAGTGTTGAGCAAAGTTATTTTTTTCTTGTATGATAGCTGCACCAGAGACTGTATCGAAAGCCAACAAGCGGGAATCGTTGTTGTAAATGAGTTCCAAAGCTGGGACATAAATGTAGCGAAATTCTTCTCCATGGAGGCATTGGGAATGATGACCCGGTCTCTCGAATGTCTTCCCACTCGATTAGTCACGCAACATATGTGCGTTTCTAACACTCCTGGCTCTAGAATGATCGTGGATTTATTTTTTTTGCACGGATATAGAGACAAGAGAACCAAGGTGAATATGCTATTTCACCGGGGTTCCGTGCAGGAGACAAGGTACAGTGTTCGATCTTWTGGAATTCCGACGCAACTCTTTCCCATGACGGMGACAGGAAACATCAAATTGGTTTACCTTAACCAATGGATTAAAACAAGATTAATTCTCGAACAACAGGAGCACATACAACGCCTGAAACTGGGCACAGAATCGTATCTAAAGGGAAAAGATAAATCTGGTCAACAAGAACAAAGCACCTTGGCAAACCATGTTGACAACACAAGCAYCGATGGCAATGAAGATCCAAATAACATTCCAATGGAAATAGAGCAGAAGAAATCTGCTCGAGAGGACCGACAAGTCATCGTGGAGTGCCCGTGTCTAAATGACGTCGTCTTTCGGCAGGGAACACCATCATGGGRTAATCCTGGCAATGCGACTTTTCGCCAACTCATGTTGGACCATTTCGCAAAACAGGAGCTGTTGAAACGCAACACAAATGAAGGTTGTACTAGTGAAAGCGATGATTGTGTTCTGAAAAACGCKAACTCAAACGCTCATGCCAATGACAACTTAGTCTTCTGCGATTGGCTCATGGACGAAATAGAAGTAAAACGAGGAGGACGATWTCTCGGATGGGACAAAGAGCGAGTGGCTTGGGTCCAAATGAAAACCGATCAAGAAAAACAACTAGCCAAGATTCGGCAAAAAGTTTTCATTGCCATATACAACTGCGGTAGAAACTTTAATTCAGCTTTACATCTACCGGTACAGAACCAGAATGTGATCGGGCAGTTACGAAGTAGCAGCAGGAATGATAATTTGAACACGACAACACACACTACTAAAGCGAATCGTCCGGCAAAACATTTAACAATGGACAATAGCTACGGGAACCGTGGTGACAGTGGCGATGAGTCATTGCAGTACCAGTTCCTGAATGAAGGGAAAAGAGCATCTCCACCGAACGGCACTTTCTGCTTAAGTGTTTGCAAGAGAGCTAGTAAGATGCCGAAGAAAAGTGGAAATCATCCTTGACGATCGGCTGGCTGCCTTAATGTAGTAGAAGCAGCAAGCAGATATTCGAAAGACAATGGTAATGCCCGTAAGTGAAGAATGCATGGTTCGTTCGAACAAACTTTGATTCGCACTCATGCGTATGCACGTCTGGGTGTGTTTGTTCTTGGAACTGTCTAGGTTGCGAAGGTGTAATTATGTTTCATCGAGCTACTACTGGTACTACCCATCAATTTTTTCCACTCTGCGCCTCTTCTTCGTGATCAATAAAGTCTTCAACTTTGTGACAGAAAAGAAACGGGGATCTAAAAAATAAATACATTAAACAAGGTATTAGACGAAGTCGTTTTACTTTTTTGCACCTGCCGGAACTTGTTGACACCACAAATTATTCCCGATTTTTACGGTTCCTTTCGCACCTTATACTCGTACGAATAATCAGTAAGAACTCATCGTATTCATATTTCAGGTCCGAAGCTTGGCGCAATTTTTCCGTTTTGCATGGTACGTACGTACCATTGGTCGATTAATAGAGTACGAGACCTGCGATAGTAAGGTACCTAGCGTACATAATACTGTACTACGAAAGTATGATTGCGCTGTGCGATGTGCGATGGGTGTTTCGTGTTTCGTGTTTCTAGTTTCTATGTTGTGAAGTGCTATCGGATTGCGGGCATGCAACGGATTCCAAACGGATGATCATCGAGTCGACCAGTCTTATATGCACGAAAMGAAACAAATTCCGCGCCCATTCCTTTTTTTCTTCGACTTCGACAGTATGATCATCTTTGACGTATTATGTGCCGGTACGGTAARTATTAGAAGTTCTGTATTACTATTTTTAGCACGTCAATAACCAGTGTTGCCGTACTTGAAGATGATGCCATGCCGGGGCTGTGAATACAGACTTGAGAAGCATGTGCAGCATGTCACTCCTCGAAAAGCACGCACGAGTTTCGTACGAGCATGGTACGCTCGGTCACTCCTTCGCACATCAAAATAAAAATTCGCGCCAGGAAATTTCTGACCAACAACGATGCCAGCTTCCGATGCCGCCTTCCAATGAGTGCTAGTGCGATTACTACTACTATGAATTACTCGTACGCTTACGTATCACTCGTAGTAAGTATCCACGAATACGACGGCCTTCTAGTCCCTTACACGATTAAGAAAGCGAAAAATCAGAGAGTGACAAAATTTCTTACGTTGTCGTCACCGGAACAAATCCTTGTCGGATTTTCGAGAGGAAACAACAACACAATAGTACCGGTACGTACTGGCCCCTATGGAAAAGCCTTCGTTTTCGCTTCTTTCCTTCACGGTGCTACGGATTCACGCACCAAGCAAAAACAGTTCCTCTACAGAGCCGTGAAGACAGAATTGTGYAGCAAAGAGTTAGTCAGGCCAGCAAGTTTGTCGCTTGATCCCATGCAATAGACGCGYCATCCAAATCAGTCYAATCCAATCTAATCCAATTCAAGGCAAGGCAATCGAGTGAAAGTAAATCGAGTCCAATAAAGAAGACTACGTATAACAAAAGCCTATTGGGACGATACAGAGACGTCCCGCAACGAGACAAAGGACTGCGAGCGCACGTGGGAGCGGTTTCCCTACAAAGAACCAGTTGGATTKTGCGACCGTAGCAGTAACATCAAAAGCTGCGTTTCTTCGGTGCATATGCACACGAGCTGTAAAAGACCTCTCTCCGCAACACGAGATCCATCATGCCGCCTTCCTTGTTGTTTGCCAACCACGATGCCACCAGCACCAACGACAACGGCGACGATCAAAGCGATTGCTCCGCGAAGAGTGCCGCGACCGAAAGTAGCACCGTATCGGAATTCTTGCGAAGGATCGTCCCTCCGGRGAAATGGTCYATCTTTTTTCCGAACCACGCCGCAAAGTCAGAAGCAAGAAACAAATCTGCAGACGGCAATCACAACGATATTGGCAGAAATGCCGTGGACATGAACAACGAAAAGAAAATCAACAACAACAAATCCATCGATATGCCCCCGTCGCTCCGAATTCCAATGGGGGATGACCGCAACCGCCAACGCGAAAACAAAGCGCACCATACCAAATCTAGGAACGCAAGCCCCCACGACCCAATGTTACTGCCGGACAACAATCAGCTCTTCGACAATTACACATTCGACGCCGTCCCCTTCAATGGTGACATGGACGATTTCCCAAAGCAGCGAACCAACCCCACAAAAACAAAGCSGCAGAATCCGAAGATCCAAAATAACCCGGACACAAACATCAAGAACATGACCATCGAGATTCCGATGGGCATAGTGGTCGATTCYATCAAGAGCCGGACCATTAGCAACATCAGYCCGATTGGGAACGTCAGCAGTCACGTGCTGGGGCTGGGGCATCGCAACAATCCCTTTTCTAGCCGTCAGAACCGTTCCGGTGGCCATCCCGACGGTGACAGCGATAGCAGCGACGACGATCTCGATCGAATCCTTGGAGCGATAGACGACATTGGCGACGATGCCCATAACCAACGACGCCGCCGCCACGCTTCGTCGAAAACCCATCGTTCGAAAAAGAAATGCGATAAAAAAGCGGGATACCGCAAGAAACGGTGGATCAAGAGCAGTGGTTGGTGTGCTCACATGAAGCGCCGGAGCAAGACCGACACCCCCAAACCCGGTTCTGAGGAGAAAACACTCAATCGAACCCTTGACACAGGTTACAGTAGTTGCGACGAAAACAGCGTGGAAGGTGTAGATCTCCGCGAAAAAGGGGACCGCAACCAACGGCAACGCACTCCTTTCGAAGAGAGCATTGAGGTCGAGGTGGGAGCACTGGTCATGGAAGAAAAGCGATCTCGTGGCAAAAAAAACAAACGCGCCACAAAATACASCGGCGACARGCCAAAGAATTCAAACTCGATTTCAATTTGGTGGTGGATATTGCTTGGTGTGCTCTTGGCAATCGTCCTGGCGCTCACGGCGGGACTCCTTGTTCCTTGGCGCAGCAAAGCGGATACGGTCGTTGCAGGAGCCCAAAAATTCACGGATGTCGCTGCCGCTGACGACGACTCGTTGGCCCCGGCAACCATCACTGGTGGTGATACCTCATTATCGTCCACTGCGGCCCCTTCCGTGCKGTCGAGAATTTCTGAGCCAACCCCCCTGCCAACACGTTTGCCCGAGTCTAGTAGTATTCCCAACGACAGCAACAATAACGGAGCGCCTTCTACTCTTCTTTGGAAGGATCAGCCACCGCTTTGGGCATCGCCCGTGTTCCAACCCTCTGTTTCGGTGGTGAATACAGAACYACCCAGCATCACGAAGAGCCCCTCGCAATCACCGTCGATTCTCGAGCACGCTACTGATGCCGAACCCGAACTGGTCTTTCTGTACGACGACGACGACGACGACGACGATGATAACGTTAACAGCCTAGTGACGCTCGATATGGGTCCCTTGATTGGCCACACCACTCACGAAAGTGCTACGCTGTGGGCTCACTATCTAAAACCGGCGATGTATTTGTTCGAGGAAGACTACAAGCTGAAGGTGAAATTGTACGAGCAACAGCAATCCGAAACAAAGAATGGCCGCTCCTCGAAACCAACACTAAAGCTGATCCGGACCATCGACGAAGTCCCACCCGACWTGACTAGGAACAATGCAGTCTTTTGCACCATCGAAAGCCTCCAGCCCCTCACGGCGTACTACTATGAGATGTCGATTCTCGGAARACGTGTTGGAAGAGGATCGTTTCGAACGGCACCAGTCCCTCCATTTTCGTTGCARCAACAGTCGCCGTCGCAAGGCGAAGACGTCGAAGAAGGAACTCCGCAAGAAAACGATTGGGCCGATCCAATGTTTTCGAGAGAGAATATGAGGAAGCCTCAAACGATTTCTCCAGACGAGTCTTTGCCGTTAGTTCACAAGCGCGATGGGAATGGCGACTACGCCGGCGTGAAATTCGATTACATCCTAGCCTCGTGCATGGATCGAAGCGAGCAACCAGTCCAGGCCGTGTGGGACGAAATTGCGTATGCTTTTTTTCGAAATCATACCAATGGGAAAGAGCAACACWCATACTCGCAACACCAAAACAAGAAATATCCCGACTTCGCAATCCTGGCTGGCGACACGGTCTACATGAAGGAAAATATCGACGTTGACGAGCGAAACGGCGTCAATTTCAACCGATTGTGGGAACGGAACAAAGCACAGCGAACCGAGCCCCACTTTTCCGATTTCATAAGGAATACGCCCATGTATGCCACCTGGAACAACCACGACTACGGATCGGAGTGGAGCAATGTYTATCAGTTAGGAAAGGAACACTCCCTCCACGCGTTTCGATCGCTCTGGCCGACTCCAAGGAGCGGCAACAACCACAACAACAACGGAATCTACTATAGTTTTTACTGGGGAGACGTTCACTTTATCGTTACGGACGATCGTTGGCACCGCGATCCAGCTTCTGGGAACCGTCTCGGCCCCGAACAAACCAATTGGCTTCAATCCGAGCTCGTTCATTCGAGGGGAACCTTCAAGGTTGTAGTCATCGGAAGCGATATAATGGAGCGAGGCTGGGGGTCTGATCTCGAGAACATCGGGGATACCGTCCGCCTCCATTCCATTGACGGGGTCCTCTTTCACGCTGGGGACATCCACCGGAACGAATACAAACGCCTCAACACGGGTGGGTTCCCCTACCCCGTTACACAAATCACATCCAGTGGGATTGCCAAGGTTTGGAGACGTCCCTTTGTCCACATTTCTGTGGACACCACCGCGAGAGAAGATCCCTTTCTCACTGCTAGCTTTTACGGGGCATCGTCGGCGACGATGGACGATGAAAGTGATACCCAATGGATCAACAATCCGAACATCACCTGCAGCTCCATTAGGGGCGAAAACCGTGACCAGGAGCATTCCTGTACTGAAACGATTCGATTGAGTGACCTGCGTGTTGTCGCATCATAGAATCCTGCGCCCTAGAGTCAATCGTATGRATATCAAGGAGCCACCACAGTGATGTAAGAATTTACAGTAGGGCCAAGTAGATTCATCGGGACAAAGATCCAATCCAGTATACATAGTGGAATAGTTTTGGCCGTCAGCTAGTGCTCTACAAATAGAATCAAGGTTATAAACAAGATTGTGCGAGCTGTTCTTGTTCTCATAGTTGTGAAAAATCTTTAAACAAGCGTAAATTCAAAATGACTTTGATGTTTCTCAAGTGATTCAAACTTGATTTTGTCTGATTTTCATTTGATCATACTTCAAAATGTTGCTATAGACTCCAGCAACATCATTCTAGCTAGTAGAAGTATGAAAATCYAATAATGGGCAAAGCGTTAATCCTAGTAAAACTCGGACTTTTAATTTAACGCTCGGAATGCTGGGTGCTCATTTGTAACAGAATTTAGAATTTTAACTGCTGTTTGTGAAATACGGTATTGGGGTGCTCCCCAATAACCTGTGAAATATTGTTATGTTGGCTACGGTGCACTTGACTTCACTATCTTTAGTGCGCGGTAGCCAGTAACCTTGAAGAATTCTTACAGCCCTGGACTTACCGAGGAAACAAAAGTATTGTATCGTACAATTGTACCAYATCAGACCCCTGATCAGGGGTACCGTACGTACGGTATTGCAATAATTTTGAGTCGGGCTCTCCCCTTTGGAATTTTGGCCACTGCCGCTCGCTCCTTTTATCTATCGAAGCATTATTTGAGCACGACTGGTTGTTTAACTTCCTTGGAAAAAGTTACTCTTAAAACCAAGGTGCACTTATGAAAATATCTTGAGATTCGATGGTTTTCCGATTCTTTTACTTAAAGTAATGCAACTGCTGATCGTCGACTTGCGGACAAACAAAAGAGATTGATTATATTACTGAAGATATCTTTGAGAAACGGGTTCCCTAAGAGGATAAGGTTCATACCGTAACTTTATTCTTCTTCATAGTGGTGGTGCATAAATAATTATTACGCATAGCATTATTAATGAACACGTAGTACGAGTAACTAGGTTAGATGATAGTTACTGTACTAGTTAGTGATTCTTCGGCTGCAGCTAGTCCGTGACTGGAATGAAGAGAATCGTTGTACAGGACAGTGCGGTACCGTAATCCCCCCCCCCCCTTCCGATAAGAGCTTGCAAGATTGATCATGAATTATTTTTTTGATTTATTTGCTTCCTGTTTGTGACAAAGAAGAACATATCTTCAATTGCCAACTTGCCACGTTCACATACCGAATGTCTCTGTTCGGAGTACAATTATTGAATCTATGAAATAGCTGCTGAACAGAAAAGAAGTTGTCTTCGTACAGTGTTTCATTGTCGCGATCTTCACTGTAACAAATGGGCTGCAACAGATGACAATTGCATAAGTTTTTTTTCGAAGAATAATGAATATCAACAACGTGTCACGTTCGACAATATTCGTTTCCATGAAGTGTTTGTGATTTGGGCAGTGCTTGTCATAGGACTATTCTTTTTTCTGACACCAAAATTTCCGATTGCACGATCGATTCATTCTTCTTCTTGTGGTGTAGCACAAATACTGTATTAAAAAGAAGAATGTATTTTGTACTAAAAGTGTCTAATTCGCTAATTTTCGCTCCGATTAGAAGCGTCTTCATTGGATCTTAAACAGAGAGAAACGTCCTCATTTACAGTTGTAAGTTACGCTGGTACGTACGTCACAATTGCAAACAACAGCGTCAGCGTCGACACTACCGGTACAGGCATTTATTGATTCCAATAGACCGAATGTATAAATTTTTGTTGAAATTAAATTATGATTACAGGTCTCATACAATAAAGTATTCTAGAGAGGTGATTAATTAAATTCACCATGCTTATTAAGACTGGGTTCTCCTTAATTTGAAATATGGGAATRACGATTTTGACGAAGACCTCCTAAAAAGAAATAATGATCCTAGTTCTACGTAAAAGTAAAGGAACATTGATCGTGAAAAATACTTATGCTGCGTTTGGTGTGTTCAACCAAAGAACTCACTTCAAAAGGTTGCAAAAAATGGTCTGCTGAGATTCTNATTGATCGTGAAAAATACTTATGCTGCGTTTGGTGTGTTCAACCAAAGAACTCACTTCAAAAGGTTGCAAAAAATGGTCTGCTGAGATTCTGGAACTTTATGTACGTAACGTAAATATTCMGATTCTCGCGATCAAGCAAAGGAACCACTACAAGAGGGGTGATTAAGTGACTGAGAAATTTTCGGCGGGTTAGTACGGTAGATATCTTTGAATTGTTATTGTGCTCCCGCTAATGCACTTCTTTACTAAGAAATAGAAGCTCCTGGTTCTCCAAATGGAACCGTTGGGCCTTTTCTACTACAGTCTACAGACTTTCTGAACCTACAAGAACCTAACACGACAAAAAAAAGAACTGAGTACCATCAAAATTGAATACTTTTGGGAAAGAAAAAATATCAATTGAATCTAAACTATCAGTTTCGTAGCGGCTTTTCTCCTTCTGTTTAATTGCAACGTTCCAACGTTTTAAAGCTYATTTCTCACATAATCGTCAAATTTTATCATCGATTTCACCGGCTCATCTTTTCGGTAGGTTCGATTAAACCAATGCTACTTTGATTTTTATCTACAGTTSATGGAGATTGCTTTGCTGTCGTTGCCCTTTGCGTTATTGTATCATGCAACAATCCAAAAATGGGGATTGCAGAATTTTRCTTCGCAACTTACGAATCATTATTTTACCGCAATAGAATACAAGACTTATGCCAATACTCACTTTTTGGTTGCAATATATCCATCGCATCATTTGTATTTTAACAAATCGCATCTAATCAYACCGAAGTGTGTCTAATATAACAATGGTAACTCATCAAATTAATGGCATCCGGTGCCACGAATCAGCGAAGCCACCAACCGCTAGCGACGTCGACGGTGCCAGCAGTTCAACAACAAGATCGTGTTCAAAGGCTTTGCCGCGGCAAAGAAACAATTCCATGACATTATCCTCATGGGTTTTGGTCTACGAATTGAACAAGGACGGATGTTGTGCTCTTCTTCAAGGTGACTACGACGAGGCCAACCGGTTGTTTGAACTGGCCCTGCAAAAGCACAAGGACATGATGATGAAATGGTCGACGAAAACACATGAAGAGGAACTTCCATACGATTCCAGCCAGAGCTTTCACTACAGCAACAGATCTTGCAACGACAACTGCATGGATGAGGAAGAAGCCGATCTTGGGTCTAACTTTGCCGACTGCACTATTTCCTCCCCACAACATGTGCAACTGAGAGCTCCAGATCCGGTGCAGCCCCTTCCTGCTATTTCCATGATGAGCTCCTGCCCTATGGTGCGCACATTTTCATATAGCGGGCAGAACAACAGCAATTACGACGCGACRTACCACACGGTCTACGCCCTGCCCATCCTAATGAGCAAGTACGAATGGCAAGCTGCCTCCAACACCGATCGATCCTTCGCCATTATTTTCAACACGGCTGTCTGCAACCACCTTTACGGAATGCAACAGCGAAAGCAGCAGGAAACAGAACAAAAAGCAAATGGCAACAACAGCCATCACCCACRGCATATCTCTTGGACCCAGTCCTTTGGCATCGCCAAGCTTTTGTACCGATTGGCACTAGAAACAAAGGTCTCGAGCACGGCCTTTGTCGGCATCGAGTGTTACCCGGCCATCTTTAACAACATAAGTCACTTGTGCAAGGCCCTAGAAGGGTATCACTCAGAAGAGGCSCATAGATACGACGTGCTACTTCTGAAATCAGTGTACTGGATGATGGATCTACTGGGCAGCGACAAGGGCATTCGAAACAGCAACGCTCGACGCGAGAGTATTGATAGCACCACACCAAGGACAACGAATTCTTCTACTGCTACTCCTGGCAACAACGACAACCCCGCCTACGAAACATTGATCGACAACTTTTTGGGTGATGTTCTTCGTGTGGTCGACGATGACGAACCCATGGAAGGAGAAGCGGAACAAAACAAACAACAGCAGCAAAYCAACGCAATCGAAYCGCCGTTGTCGTACCACGCTATCGTGAGGGACGCCAGGGACTACGATGAAATGATGGACGCATTCCTGGAAAACGTCTTCTACCTCGTTTCGTCACCAGTCTTTGTGGAACCTGCGGCGGCGGCATAAGTCGCAGGCACGGCATCGAATTACTTATCGCTTGTAWTGGTATTTATTTATTTTGGTCCAATTTCGCGKGCACGAWKCAATCCCCGAYAATTAATTGAAAATTGGAACCAAATACTTTATTCTAAAGTAACATAAAATAAGAAACACTGGCTCGTTGTTTATTCCTTTTCATGTGTGAAACCCGAGTCGCAAAATGTGCGAAAGCATTACATGTCTATTTATTTATTGCTCTTTGCATCTTCGTTCGGTACGTTAGTTTTCGCGATGTCATGGCTGCTGCTGTGACTCCGGAAGTACTACTCCTACTCGGATCCATTTCGAAGTACAGAACTTCGTATTTGGACGTCAACGATCAAMCGATGCCTCTGAAATGTTTCTCTTGTGCTATGCTGTGCCTCTCTGTATTCTCGTGTTCACAATAAGTAGTACCGGTAGAAGTATTCACTAATAACTCATGATTGATTTTTGGCCTCACGTTCACACTTCGAAAGTACGAAACTACGGTAAGTAGTACGTACCTGTACTTTCCCATTCGTTGAACATGGAAGGAGAGAAAATTCAACGACGTTGCGAGGAAGTACCAGTACGGCACAGTACAAAATGCTACGAGTACATATTCGTACGTTTTCGGACCAAAAAGATCCAAAGGGCAGTTTTAATGGAATTGAATCTTGTAAGTCTTTCTACTGTTCGTACTGTACAAGACACAAAAATAGGCTAGATAGATCGTACAGGACAGGTACATAACAATATATCAACTAATATTGCAACCATGTAGGACACAGTACAAGTTCTATGTACATGAGACAATGTGCACCAAGCGTGCGCGGAGCCTAAGAGTATCAGCGTGTTTGATGAGACGTACTCACACGATTACACACAAGGCAAATTCTATAGAAAAAAAACCAAGTCAGGAGAGTAATTCTCAACAATCACGATAACAACAACAACACCGACGCTTTTCCTGTCAGCTACTAAGATGGTCCTCTTGTTGAGGATAGCAAAATACAGCAAAATACTACAGTTCACATATACACAGTACACTATATTTTTATGTTTTTTTCGATGTAAGAGGGGGGACAAGTAGTAAGCAAAGAAGACACGCAACAAAGAACAACAAGCGTCGACGACGAGGACGATTAAGGATTAAGAAGCACCACCAACAGCAGTTGGTCCTCGAAGCAACGCGTGGCCTCCATTGGCCTCGTGAGGACCCATAGCTTTAAGGATGTAGGACACCCTCTTGGTTGGACCACCGTATACTGCATAAATTCTTCTAACAGCAACTTCAGAAGAGCAACCAGCCCTGATGAGTCTTTCCATGCATCTCCAGAACTTCAAACGCCTGCAGTACTTGCTCTTTACACGACCTCGTTCAGCAGCAGTGAACTCCTTGGCAGGCTTATTTAGACCAACACCAACTTCCCATTCATTCCACAGGACATAAAGATCATGAGGACACTTGCATAGCTCAGCGTTGCCAGCACCAGTCTCGGACGCGCCACTGTTCAACGCACGAGGACGACGGGGCCTCCTTCTTACGACTGGAGCCATTGCAGCTCTTTGGGACAACTCGATTGCTTTATTAAGCTTTTGGTTGAACTTAGCCTCAGCTGCAATTTGTCGATTCTTGATCTCATTCACTTCATTAGCTGTGGCAAAAAGCTTGGAAAACATTGCATGATTCCACTGCAACTGAGTCCGTCGAATCCCAACAGCAGTCCCTGCTCCACCAGCACCAGCAGGGCCTCCRGGATTGTCTGGATCTGCAAGCTCATCAAAGTGCACCCGTCCACCGATCTCAGTACACATCAGCTCAACGCGCTTCATAGGATTCACATCACGATCCAACCTGTCAGTAACTGGAAGACTATAATTCAATTGAATCCAAGAAGCAACAACATCGCTCTTTACATCCTCGGGAATTAAGCCAGATGCTTGCATTGCCGGATCAAAGCAAGCCCATAGCAAGGCCTTTCCTAGAATTGCTGCCACTTGGCTACCAAATACATTAGCAATTGCTGGTGCAACAGAAGAAGCAAGCCACTCATCCGTGATTCCGTTGCTTTCATTCGTTGGCTTGTAAAGACAGACTCCTCCAAAGCAAAGCTTCGATGCAATTTCGATATCAGGCCAGGCAAGCTGAGTGTCAGTGTACCTATCTTGCTGGCGTTTAGACTTCCATCGAGCTCTATAATCAACATTGTCCTTGCTTCCCCCACACTGTCTTGCATAGGTGGCGGAAAACTTCCTAAAGGAATGAGTTCCCAGATTGCCTTCCGAATCTGGTCTTTCAGCAACAAATGCTTCATTATCAAACACAAAGCGCTTGATGAATCTCGAGTAAGCAGCCTTTCCTTTGTTGATCTCTTTCTCAATATCCTTTGCTTGGGACCTCCTGTCTGTAATTCCTTCAGTGAACAGCCATTGGCTTGCAGCTCCATCGCCATCTTTGCACCACTTTTCAAGGAATAAAGCAAGTGCCAGCACAACACAAGACCGATGGTCCATGGAACCAAGCAAGATTTGCTTTGGGCAATCGCGTTCCTCCCTTACATTCTTAGACCATCTTAACTTTGCTGTAAGGAACTGGGGAAACTCAGCTGATCTTTCTAAGCTGTCTTTCCCCACATGGGCCATATCATCGTTACGACCAATCAAGTGGAACTGGAACTTAAGCATTGCAAGGAACCTCAGCCGATTGGTAATGGAACCATGATTCCCCATCAGTTCTAGTGTTTGCAAAAACTCATTCTTTGTAAGAGGCCTATCCATGCTGCTCGCTTGTCCAAGTCCTCTAGTTTCCTTTTTAATTACAGCTGCAATCAAATCGTTAACTTTCTGTGACTTAGTAGGATTCCCACTACCAACACCAGCAACGATGGTCCATTTGTGCAGCTTGTTTGGCATGAAGTACGATATTGCCTTCTTGTAGTAGATTAGAGTGGTAGATCTACCATGAATAGGATTATCGTCGACACCAGGATCCTCCCTACCAAACACTTTCTTTGCAAAAAACTTGTAGATATGATCTGGCGTTAGATGACTCAGCTGCTCTGCCGTGAATATTGTATCGCTTGGAAAACGATTATCGCCGTTGGGTCCTCCTCCTTCATAAACATTTCCGTGTACATGATCCATTAATTCAAGCAGAATCTTATGATATCTCCCCCACTGTCCTGGCTGGTTCACGTCTCGTGGAGGCGTTGCAGTCCCGCCCCTTCTTTTCCGAGCCCGGACACGCCRCCGATTCGTCCCGCCTCTTGGTGTTCTTGCCATTACTAGTAGTAGTAGTGGTAGTACTACTAGCTAGTAGCGTTGCTTGTTTGTTGCTGTTGCTGGGGGTTTTGCTTGTACTCGTATGCGAGGAGCTTGCTTGGGGTTTTGCTTGTACTCGTACGTATGCAACGATTATTTTGTGAGCTAAAATTGCACCTCTCGTGACGAAAAAATGCACCTCTCGTGACAAGGCGAGGGAGTTGCAAAATTGTTGCATACTCAGTGTAATTTCGTCTGTCTTAAGCAACCAAAAGAGGTACAKATGCGACCAACAAAAAAATGCTGGTACGGTTGCTGTGTAGAATTTCTACCACAAAATATGTAACACATGTAAGTACGGTGGAAAATAGAGTGGGATCCAATGACGTATTATAGCCCACGTAGAATGCTACCTATTTTCAGTACTGGTCCACTCCTATGACCGTTTTGAGATATCGGTTGCAAAAATGGGGTACAGGTACCGTACCGTACGGTAGTGTAGTACAGCCAGGGGTCATAATTTAGACCCCTGCCATGGCACACGTAGCGTACGAGCAANGATAACGGAGGAAATCTTTTGGAGGTGAAACCATCTTTGGAGTCAGAAGTAAGTGAAGACCAAAAACTAGCGAAGACAGACGAAAGCAAAGAGGACGGCACGATTCAAATTCAGGTAAAACGGGTCGAGGATAACGGAGGAAATCTTTTGGAGGTGAAACCATCTTTGGAGTCAGAAGTAAGTGAAGACAAAAAACCAGCGAAGACAGAGGAGACTGGCGAAGACGGAACTAAAAAAAAACAGGAAGCGGCGGAAAATAATATTGGTGGAGAAGACACAAATCCCGAAGAGAGCAGCGAAATTTTGGCATCCGATATTGAGAGCAAAAGACTGGATGAAGGGATGGATGTTCCTTCTATTGAACCAGGTGGAAACAACGAAGACGTATAGACCAAGTTGGGAATGGGATAAAAACGAAGAGACCGAGGAAGGGAAATCGACGATCGAAAGTCTATTTCGTGCAAATTTGGGTGACAAAATTTTATTGTGATAATTACCGATCCTTTTCTAAGATTAAGAAAAACTATTGAGATGTAAACTAAATATAGCCGTTTCCTTGGGGAATCAGTGGCAGAAGTAAACAAGCTGGTTTGCGAGAACTTGCGTCGGTTTTGCCCAAAAGCCCAGCTTGAGTGAATTATGAGTCGACTCGGCCTGTATAATCTTATGCAGCGAAACCCATGTGTTCATGGACATCTACGTGCAACATGGCTCATATGGAAGAGCTATTTCCTTGCCTTACAAGAAATCATTTATCGCATCGAGGCTCCATTGATGCAATCCATGCTGCAATTCCCGATCATAGGTTACGCTATAGCTTTTGTAAGGGAATGAGTTCCATTTGTCCGCTGGGTTCTCATTTATGCTGGCACTGACTTTGAAAAAACGTTGAAGCACAAGAACAACACAACAACCTACGGAAGCAACAACGTCACGACTGTATGTTAAAACATGCCTCATGAATGTTTCTCCAAAAAAAGCGGCAAAAAGAGTATCGGTCGTAGCCAAAATACTGTCTGCAACGTGTGCCGTCCAAAAGAGGAATCCACCATGATTAGGAAAAAAGTCGTTCTTTAATTGGACAGCCCCATCCTTGCTCTTCATATTTTCTTCGACGTCAAAATCCAACAAAGGTAAAAACATAGATTTCAATATACTTGACAGTCCGTACCCATCAACGTCGTGAGTGAGAGCGTGGAACATTTTTTCCATCCAGGATTCGCGTTGGACTGTTGAACGCAATATGTGTGTTCCAACCCATCCAGGACACGCCGATACGAACGGCACGTACACCCTACTGTACGATTGGATCTTAGCTCTGTCCTCGTGACCAAGATTTATCAAGAACTCCCTGTTTGATTCTCTCGCATGCAGTATCTGTGCTAATTTGCTGTTGGCGTATTGACGCTGGCCTTGAAACACAAATTCAATAGAGTTTAGAATGAAACCTATGAAGCCTGTGCGTCCAAGATTGGGCGCATGACTGGCAATGGGGGAGGAGTAAATGTTTGGTTGCTCGTCAGCAGCCGTCTTGTGGACGTTGCTTTCTTGCTTTGCCGATACCGCCAAATATGTCCCATCAACGCCCAAATGAAAAGAAGAGGATACCTGAACAACTCGGGAGGTCAGTGGTGATAGAAGGTATTCGTTGTGACTACTATTGCTACCGTCCTCGTCAGAACCTCCATCCGCCATGCGGGTGCGCATCAATTTCTCCGTTAACAAAACATGAGATAAGTAATTCACTCCGAAAGTCGTTTCGTAGCCTTGCTCCGTAGATCGGGGGGTGATAGAATCAGTGGAAGCAAGCCAAAGCCCAGCATTGCAAACCACTATGTCGATTGTTCGTAGTCCAGCTCGCGAAAGATCACTTCTGATGACATCAACAGCAGTCGAAACTGAATTCAAATCGGACATTTCGGCTACGATCGGGAAGAAGCGTGATTCCAATCGTTGCTCGTGATTTTGTTCTTCTTGGATGTCTCCCAATTCCTTCCGAAGCACCTCGAGTTTGGTCCCGGACCGGCCCATGGCCAGTATCGTCGCGCCTTGTCGGAAAGCCCATAGAACAAGAGAACGACCAATTCCACTGGTCGACCCTGTTACCAAAATAACTATTCCGTCCAGGGGTTTACCAGTTGTCGCGTTCACATCGGCATCTGCCGTGGTAGTCGCTGCTGCTGATTTTTCGTCTCGAAGTAGAAAAACCCGATGGCGATAAGAGTGCGCCAAGTCCTTCAGCGCCGTATCGTCCCAACTTTTTACACTGCTGCTAATTTTGCTGTTCAATGCCATCGTGATCGAAAGGATTGCCACTACGAGGCCCACGAGGGCGCTATTTCCCCTTTTCTTTCTTTCGCCAAAGCTCATGTTGCTCGGTAGATCTTGTCCTGCACTTGCGTTTGCATGTCAACAGAGCCTGCCCCTGCTCTGGAATCAGTACAAGACTCGTTTTCGTAATGGGCAGGTTGTATCAGGTGAAAAAGAGGAAACATCGGCATCCAATTTGTAAAGGTACGTACGGTAGAGCGTCAGAACAGTTACGTACAGGACAGGTACATAACAATATATCAACTAATATTGCAACCATGTAGGACACAGTACAAGTTCTATGTACATGAGACAATGTGCACCAAGC
>CAACVS010000405.1:4715-24331 GCA_900660405.1 Pseudo-nitzschia multistriata
TTGTTGTTGTTGTTGTTGTTGTTGTTGTTGCGCTGCTGCTGCTGCTGCTGCTGCTGCTGTCAGTACTACTAGTGTTGCTGGTGATAGTATCCACCAGTATTGTTGTTAATAGCAGTAGTACCAATTTGGGTGTCTATGTGTGATTGGTATTGTAGGTATGTGCTGATTGTCAGACAGAGGAGATGGGTTTCCACTTGCATTATGATCACACCCCAACTGCTTTGCTGCTGGTGCTTTTTACACCACGCCGCGCTGCAACAACATACTAGTAGTAACAATCATGCTGGTGAGGACTGTTCTGTATTTATTAGTAAAAACTCTCAATTGTCATCAGCTCTTATTACTACAAGTACTGCCACTACTACTAGTAGTAGTAGTTTCAAGGTTCTTCTTTGAACAAGAATAAGAAGGCTCCTTCTTTCCTGCTCCTCCGTGGTCACACCCCTTGCTGGTGCTTCTTCTTGTTGAAATGATCAACATGGTGGTTGAAACATGATTATATCTACTACTAGTAGTAGTACTACTACTTGTAGTACCAGCATTTGTACTACTAGCTATCACTAGTACTTGTATTACTATTACTCCCCACCAGTACTAGCTACTAGTACTACTACTACATCTACTTCTGGTCACCATAGCGGATGGTGGTTATCATGCTCGCCGTACATACCAACATACGGTACGTACCGTACAAACTTTTCTTCTGATGCGTCACAGTTTCTCCCGGCTCGTTTATCTCACAAATGAAAGCTTTTCTGATCTTTCACACTAAGGTACCCGAAATTGGAAGAAAATATTACTACCGATACTAGTTCCATAGGACAAAGAATAGAATGACTGCGTGTACAAAAATCGACCTTCTAAAATTCATTGTAGTCACGTTCGCTGCATTCATCTGGAAAGCTGAAGCCGATGAATGTTCACAATCGGAATTTGCAACAACCACGTCATGCGATAACTTTCTTGAGGAGTTTCGATTGTTGATAGAATCGGGGAACTTGTCTTTGGCTCGAAGAAAGGCTCTCGAGGCGATGCATGACAGAACTTCCAATAGATGTAGCGAGAATCAAATCTCAACTTTTTATGTTGCCTCATTTCAAGGGACCTATGACGCCATCGGAAATGACTTTTTAACTAAAATCCAGGAATCAGTATCTACCAAAAATTCATCATATATACGTGCAAAAAGTGACAGTCCAAATTGTATGAAACTGCACATTGATTGGAATGATGTAAATCCAATAGAGTTCTGGGATAGACACTGTTCTCTACTACCAGTCAGAGAAACCGTACCCACCTTGTCGTCGCCATCGTTTGCCGAAATTCCTCGATTTCAATATTCTTCTCAAACTCCTTGCTGCGAGTTTTGTGCAGGATCTTCGACGTACCTGAGGCTTCCAGCTTTAAAGGAACCCGCGATACGATTGAACATACAGCACCACAAAAATTGGGATCAAAAGGGAAAACGTAGCGCAACTGCCGAGTCTGTACGTACCGTTTTTGATCTAGAACAAGATGGTTACCTCCGCCCATTTGATGTTGCGGGAATCCTGTGGCCAACAGGTTATCTGCTGAGTCTTTGTCTGGGAGATATTTTTCGGTGCCCCATTCCCGAATTGCATAACCTGGTCTTAGACTATCACTCGGAGATTCGTTCTAAAGAAGCATTGAATGCAAACGAGAAATGCCTCAATCACTCTCCTCTGGGAGTAGAATTGGGGGCAGGTATTGGAGCAGCTAGGTGAGAAATGTTTGGGTACGAATCAAAAGTTTGTATCTTTAAAAGAAAGCTCCAGCGTGGACCTCACAAACTCGTACTCGTCTTAACATTGAAAGTGTTGTACTTGCAAAGTCCTTAAAAAGCATGGGGTTCCCATCATCGTCTTACCATGCGAAGTGCAAACCTTGGGTTGTAGCCACCGATTTGGCTCCGCATGCTTTGGCCTTAGCGATTGCGAATGGAAAAAGAAATCTCGTTGATCTAAGTGTATCTCTCGTCGATCATTTCAACCAATCGTCTGTAAAGGAAATGAAAAGCAAATATTTCTTCCAAGAAGTGAAAAAAACGGCATCAATGTATGAAAAGGAGGAACAAAACTATGCGCGAAGCATCGGATTCCCCCTAGTGTTTGGTTCCTCGTTGCAAGGGCTATTCCAGGACACAGATAAGAAGGATTGTGCCCTTTGGAAGTCTCTTGAGGCACTCATAGACATGAATAATCCGAATGCTTTAGCAATTCTAGTTCACAATCGAGCCGATCCATTGAGGTTACCAAATGATGCTAATTTTTCATTTCGCCTCGTTCGACGAATTTCGGGCTCCCATGAAGTCTTCGGAAATATGAAAACCAGGAATGGAGACACGTCCGAGTTTGAAATCTATGTCTTTCAACGACAGATCACTCGCCATTCGAAAGCGAGATCGTTGCCGACTAGTATTGGTTCTGAAGAATTATAGCTTTCTTGATTTTACTATATGAAGTTTGTTATTGACGACCAATCTCCTATTGGAAACTGTTTTATTCCTATGGATATCTCTGTACTTCAAACTGAAGACGCTATATTATTAGGAATTCGATAACGTAGCGATTTGTCAAAGGAGAGGCAAGAAAAATTGCACTTCTTAATACTCTACCAATGCCATATTACTCCCTCTCCAGATGTATCCTCTCCGCCGTAGAGATTTATAGGGTCGGAGAGAGACTCGACAGCAGCAAACAAAGGTAATTCTTCTGCAGCAAATAATGTTTCTAAATCACGAGATGGCGCAAGTCTTATTACGCGCTGAGACTTGTCTTCGATCGCCTCCTGTAATCGACTCAATCGATTCAATTCCATGCATAAGAAAGGAATGGCATCTTTGTCCTTAGATGCCAATGCTATGGACGACAAAACATTGGAAGAACAGGAATTTCGAAGATTACTTGGCAAAGATAAAACCGACTGGATTCCCTCTTCAACTGTGGCTTTTGGGATCCCTTCTTCTGCTTGTAAATTCTCACACTTGGATTCAAAACTGGAAAGAACACTTCGGGTTGAAATTGATGTACTTTGGGTCGAGAACCGTCTTTTCGTTTGTGACTTCCTTTGACAAATATCAATGCTATCCCAACAGGAATCAATTGATGATCGAATCTTGCGTAACAAAACACCCCGTGACAGTTCTTTGTGCATACAATTACATGCATCTTTTTCTGTGACAATTGATGATGATACAATCAATCGTGCCATCGAGACCATGATGGCGGTATGGCTCCCAGCCAGCGGACAATCTCTCGCTTTTGATAAGATCGAGATTGCATGATGAAAAACATTGCTAATTGTGGTTTCAGTATAATCATTTGGTTTTTTTCTCTCTTGCGAGATCACGAGGTACCCCACCTCCAAAAAAAAATGTGCATAGACGCACCAGATACCAGCTACACGATCTCGCAAATTGAACAGAGATGAAATCTCTTCGTTTTGGGAGCTGCCTTTTTCAAGTTTCCGTATGACATGTGTCGCTTCTTCGTAAAACTTCTCCAGCATTTGGTGGAGAACATTGAAAGAGGAGTGAATGATCCCTGCCTTCAATCGCGAACGTAACCAACGGTAAAGGACATAAGAAAAATCAGAAGAAGGTGACTGACGAGTATCGAGGAGTTTGCTTGCCGAAGGTATAGCCTTCCGATGGAGATCTATCGGGAACAGTTTGAGATGAAGCCGATGCCCTGAATCGTCGCTTTCCCGCAACTTCCCTTCAGCAGAATCAGCATTTTTCGGATTCATTTTTTCTCTTTCATCATTCCATTGACAAAAACAACCCCCCTTCAAACAAGATGTATCTTTTCCAGCCACATTCGCAGCGTTTCCCAGTGCCTTTTGTTTTGTCTCGGCAGAGGACAAAATGCGCAGAGACCAACTTGTATCGTCCCAAGTTGGATCCTCGGAGTTCAAATCGTTGCCTTTAGCATACATTACATTGTGAACTCTTTTGATTTTAGGTTGACCACGACGCATAGGTGAGGCGATCGAGTTCATACCAGGCGTCTTTTGCTTCCTTCTATCGGGAAGACATGAGGGTATTGGTAAGTCCCAAGAAGAGTCATCCCATTCATTACAAAATGATTCTCTTCTTGACGCGAATAACATGTCCTTGACCTTGCTGTTGCGTTGAAGTGAATGGCTTGAAGTACACGAAATCGAATCATTTTCCTGGCCGTCAATCTTCTTATTCTCATTCGATGATCTTCTCGTCTCATCATAGTGGTCGTGGTGATCGAAATTTACCTTGAGATGTGTTGACGAATCGTTGGGGTCAACAAATCCATCCAGTAATGTCAGTGCTGAGGTATTCGACGAGGAAGTCATTGATTGATCGCACGATTCAGAAGAACACGAAGAAACCAGGGGCATTCCATCGTCCTTCAAATCATTCTCAGCTTCTTGTGCAGAGTGGGCAAGAGATAGCGTTGCGCAATCAGAAATGAGCCCATCGTCTGACGATTCTTCTGAACCCAAAAACTTTCGTTTTCGGCATCTTCTCGACAAAGGGAATGAGACATGTTCCTTGTCAGATTCGGGGGGGCATTGATTTGCATCTTGTTGAAAACTCATTTTGATGTTGTTCTGATTACTTCTTCGGTGCTTCTGAATGCTTGGCAGTTGTCTTCAAGGAAAAATGGCTGGCTGCTAGTGATACAATACTAATGTCGTCAATAGTCAACCGAGCTTTCAAGATCATCTACAAACCCGGTGCCTTAAAATTATCGATAGTACCGTACGTAAACGTAGATAGACGCTGCGATAGGGACAGAATCCGATCAATAATTTTTTTCCTCAAGCTTGCGCACAAATAATGTTCTGTAGTAAGTTCTGGTGCACGCAATGATATCGGTATCGGTAGTAGTCGTACCTTGTCGGTAGGCAGGGGTCAGACGGTAGGTGTTCAGTCCCAACATAGAAATCGATATGATAATGATTGCTACTTTAGATTCTAGAGTAGTATTGTAAAAAAAGTTCTACTTAATAAATTATATTGTGAGATAATAATACTTCTTATATTTCAACTACAATTAATGAGTATGCAAGGCATATTTGATTAAGTAGCTCATATTTAAGAACTCGATTTGAAAAATTATGTCGTCTGGTCGTTATTTACTGTACTTTACTTGAGTACTTCTATTAACAACATTACAGTATTGTACCGTACGTACAAAACGTCGTGCGGGGGCATAATGTTAGACCTACCCCGTCATGAGCATCATAGCCTACAGGTTGTCATACATTTCGCACAGGTATGTTTTACTATTTTCGTGCATAATGTACGAAGCCGCTCAGAGTACGAGTACCTGGTACTCGTACGAGTAGAATGTTGCTAATTTTAGTCCGAAGTAGGTACGAGGTTGGAAGGCAAGTGAGGTGGTGACAGGTCCGGAGTCAGTACAAATTGTACACGGCTCTACGGAGAGAACAATACACCTCATTTGCCTTCGCAACATGAACCTGTCTCACTTTGAAAAAAACCATTAAGTATTTTTATATCGAAATATTTGGTAGTACTAATTTGTACGTAGGATTCTACACACCTTGTTATACTGAGGGCTCTTAAGAAAAAACCGCTTGGCCGATCATTCTGAGAATTCCGGATCCCCTTCTTCGTATAGTAATGAAGTTATTCCAGTACATGTGTGGAGTGGAAGTGTCCCCAATTGCTCTGTCTGGAGGGCGTGACAACCCCCACGTACGAGTACCAGCAGTTTTGCAACATAAATTTCCAAATGAATCCCGGATTAGGATTCATTCGTATTTGTGACCGATAGCAACTTCTATTGTAAAATGTCAGGGATTTAGTCGAAAGAGTCCATTTACCTGCCTTACTAGTTACTTTTTTCTTCCAACACATCGTCGTTGTTCTTGCAAAGGGTTTGAGACAATCATCCTCGTGCAGACCTGCATCCTCCGTGTGATCAGCATCCTTAGTAGCAACACCGCCTCGATATAATCTCAGCAAACTCAAGGTGTGTTTTGACGATGGCGATAGTTGTCTCTCGAGTTTTATGATCCGAGGTGCCGCAAACAATAGTAGGACTGTATGGAAGTAACAGAGAGCGGAAGCTGATTTGAAACGTACATGACGATGTCGGAGCATCCACCACACAACTCTGGGTGTAATTTTACCAGTAGTCCAGCTGTCGACACAAAAACCAAAGTGCATTTTCTCAACGTTTTTTTAATTTTCTCCTATACATTGTTTCGATCAAAACAGACAAGATGACTGTTGCCGGTATCATGCGCCAATACCAAGTGGTCGGCCGAAAGGCCCCCACCGATGACGTTCCTAACCCAGAAGCGTACAGAATGATCATCTTCGCCCCCAACGCCGTTATCGCAAAGTCGAAGTTCTGGTATTTCATGCATCAATTTAGAAAGATGAAGAAGACCACCGGTGAAATCTTGGACTGCGTTGAGATTGTCGAAAAGAACAACAGAATCGTCAAGAACTACGGTATCTGGCTTCGTTACAACTCCCGTTCTGGTACCCACAATATGTACCGAGAGTTCCGAGATGTTTCCTTGACCGGAGCCGTTTCACAATTGTACGATGAAATGGCCGGACGTCACCGAGCTCGCCCTCGATCCATCCAGATTATCAGAACAGCGGTTGTCGGTGCCAAGGACTTGAAGCGTGTCAACGGTATGCAATTTGCCCAGGCCAATGTTAAATTCCCTCTTCCCCACCGTGTTGCCAGCGGAAAGCGAGGACAAAAAGCTTTGTCTTCGTCCACTTTCACCACTGTCCGACCTACAACCTTCCTTGGTTAAGCAATAAACGAAATTCCAATACCCCAAAATTTTGGTGAGATTAAAAGCTACAACCGCGATCATCGCCTGCACTGTGACATAAGTGCCTTGATATACAATCGTATTGTTAGAAGTAGACGTATGAGCGAGAAGAGGAATCAAATGTTCCTTGGCAATAATTCCTCGAACTTTATCTGTAGATTAGGAACTTTTCTGCTTAGTTCCAATCCCAAATTAAGCACGGAGTCAGTTATTGAGATACTTTAAAAGGTGAGGCAACTTTAGTAGTCACTCGATGGATAATACCAAGCGTGGCTCTCGTTATCAATGAAGTGCTTTCTCGATATGAGGAAACTCTTGTCTTCATAGGTACCTGCAGCAAACCCGTCTTAACGTCAATCTCTTTCTGCATCATCAGAAGTGGGAACATCTACGATGTCTTTTCGAAGAAAGGATTGGGAATAGCGAGAGCATAAATTTCATCAAAGGCGTTATGTTTTTTGATACAGAGAAATGACGAAACCCCATTCGCTTCACGAGCCCTTCAATCCCGCTAAGAGTATCGGCGTGAAGACATTATCGGTGTATAATTCAGTCTAGTTTCTAATTACGGTAGTTCTCGTAGCTTGCACGGGTCCATTTTTCATCCGGCATCCTCTTCCCGTGCTACCACTTGAAACCGTGGTAACCCGAAAACGTGGATTCGTCGTAGTCCAGGTGTCCGATGTCGCCCATCATCCGTGCGGACACCATGCCGTTCGGGCGAACGACCAGATAGGTAATGGAGCAGTTGAACGTGCACAGTCTCAGCCACGCCTCGGGCGGCAGCTGCAGCGCGCGGCAAAAGAAGTACCGGATAACGTTGCCGTGGCAGACAATCACCTCGAAGGCGTCACTCTCGCCCGCTTCCTCCGGAGATGGATCGTCGCGTTCCCGTTCTCCCTCGCCGTCGTCTCTGTAAAAGTACTTCCGAAAGGCCGCCTCGATTCTGTCGTGGTTCTCGTCGATTTCTTCCTCTGCACCCTTAATGTCCGGTCGAATGGGCACCATGGGAGCCGGTAGGGCCTCGTTGAGCATCGGATCCGGTTCCCGCAGGAGTGCTGTTTCCCCGTGGAATTGTTCGGCGATGAGTGCCGCCGTCTCCTTCGCCCGTGTCATATCGGAGACGTGGATCGCCTTGACGGCGCATTTCCCGTTGAAGCGATGGTCTTCGAACGATGCGGAACCCCTGGCCATCTCGACCAGTCGCTTTCCCGTTTGAATGGCCTGCCGGCGGCCCAGAGGCGTGAGCTTGCGGTGTTTGTCTTCGTCCGACCGCTCGTCGTACTGACCGTGTCTCACCAGTATCAGGTGCCTCGATCGCTTGTTTCTCGTGCCGTCGTTGCCATTATTCTGTTCGGCTCTGCTGGATGCATTTGCTTTGGCTTCGCCGTTTCGAAAGGCTTCCAGGGTTGTGTCGCTGGTCATCCTTCCGTCCCAGTTGTAGTCCCACAGTGGGTAGGGAACGGCCGGTGTGCGCATCTGGCGCTTCAGACACTGGCCGTGGAACAGGCTGTTCAGGCCTTCGCTGTCCGTTGCCCCGGACGAGGCTTCACCGGGCGATTCCGAGCAGCGCGCCGTGGTTGTCACGTCCTCCCGCGAGAAGCCGTTGCTCGCGAGCGAAGCAGCGGCGGCGGCCGCGACGAGAAGCCTCGATGGATCGGAAAGATGCCATGGGGCTCCCGAGTGCGACGAGAAGCGCCGTGCCAGGGACAGCCGCGAAAACATCGCTTTCTCCCCGAATCTTCGATTGCAATGAAAAACGAACGAGGAACGGTCGAGAAGTTGCTAGATCTCGGCCTTATGGTAAGTACCTCACTCGTATGGTGCTTGCCGATGGCCTATCTTTCGGATGCCGTATTGCGTCGGAGCGTATGGTACCAAGATCCTAGTTCCGCAGAGATTCCGGCGTTTTCGAAAGATTTTTGATTTTGCGATGTTTTCGCGTACGGCTCTCTACTAGTTCTACGTACTATGGTAACGAGCATCATATCATGTGATGAATGGATTTTTTTAACGCTCGAACAGCCCGATACGTACGTACGTACCTACGTAACGGTACTACCGGTCGTATGAAAATTTGAACAGAATGAGTACCCGTACCGTACGTAGGTACTGGTACTGGTACTACGGTATGGGTGCTGCTTTCCAGAAAACCGGAATGGCGCAGGGATTACCTCACACGCAGGAATCAACCATCGATGAAACAAAAGCAAAACCCTACGGTACGAAGAACATCTGATGGGTACGTACCGGTACGAGCAAGACAATGCTTTGAAAGGCCCAAAGATTTAAGGATCGACCGAGCAGATAATCCTGAGTTATGGAAATATAGTCTTTTCCACGTCCCAATCGCCAACTTTCACGCCCCGGGTCGAAAGCACCGTCCGACACTGCGCCGATCGATACCGTAACAAAAAATGGCAAACAAGAAACGAAAGAATGCCCAAAAGAAGGCCACGGTTGCGAGCAGTGGCAGGTCGTCCAGGCAATCCAGTAAACCGGGTGGTTCCGACTGCGGCAAGGGAGAACGAAGTTCCCACCACCAAACACAGCGGTCGTTTCAGTCGTTTCCCTTGCACCTGGTGCCGAACAACGAATACGCCGGGAAGGACAACGCCCGAGAGCTTCGCGAGTTGTGCAGGGGAAGGGTGTGGGTGGTCCCGTCCTTCTTCTCACACAAGGAATGCCGCGCCTGGGTCGACTTTTGTGAGTCCTTTGGCAATGCCGGTGGCAACGGATTCCAATACACGGCGCATCCAGCCAGCAAGTACATCACGAACCGAGAATGCTACCGCATGCAGCAAGAGAACGCCAGTGAATTGTCGGATCGCATCTTCCAGCGGTTAAAAGGCATGACCATAACACCAAACAAAAATTGTGGCAACGGCAAAGGCGACGCCAACAGCTCGAAGCCAAAGGAGACGAATGCTTGCCCTACCATACTCTCACGGATACAAAACGACACGGCGGATCTGTACCCACCCCCGAAATCCTACGGGCCGATCGGCTGCAATCCAAATCTCCGCGTCTACCGATACGACGAGGGACATGCCTTTGGCAGGCACGTGGACGAGACAAATGCCGTTTGCGGGGGAGCTACCGAGATGACCATGCTCGTCTACCTCTCGGCCTGCAGGGGCGGGGCCACGCGGTTTCACATCGGAAGCGGCCGCCGTTCCTCCTTCCTGGCCTTTGAGCCAGAGGTCGGGGCGCTCCTCCTGCACGTCCACGGCAAGCACTGCCTGGAACACGAGGCGGACGCTGTTCTGGCCGGCCAAAAATATGTTTTGAGAACCGACCTGGTATACGGAAGGAGGTGAACGACACGAAGGGGTTGCGTGAGCTGCGTCGTGTGCCGAACCGTACACGCAGACAGAGAATCAAGTGTTTTGTTCGGAAACCGTGGACTTTGTCTTGCAATCGGGTGCGCTTTCTCCGCTCCTCGCTTCTGGTTCTGTTTCCAGTAATAGTATCGCAGTTGTTCTTTAGCTGTTGGAGCCCTCATTTTCTAAATTTTTCGGTGCCTCGGCTTCGTCACAGCACCAAAAAAAATTGGCGGCAACGCACAAAACACCATCTGGAAAATACCGGCAGCGAAGGATTGCTTCGAAAACCGCACGCTTTCTGCCACGGTGTGTGCCGTGTTCATGGGCACATCAACGAGGAACTTTCGAACAGCGTCAAGAGGAGTACAAAGAAGGGCACACGAACTCATGATAAATCTAACTCTAAACGTATCAAGCGAACGAAATAAGTTCGGAGTGGCTCTAGCTCATCCCTGACGAAGACACGTGTCTTTACCAATGATTGTGCTTGATTGATCCATTCATTCGTTCCCCTTCCTTTGTGATTCTCTTCCTTCGTTTCAATTCAATCGTAATAGTAATAATTTGATTATAAAGTCAATATCCAAAATAGTGGAGGGTGTTCAACGACAGGAGCCAGCTCTAATGCCTTCCTTACCAGTGAAAGATTCTTTCTTCCGAAGTATGACAAGTTGAAAAAAGCGTGGAATATTTCTGCGGTTGGTTCCATCTCGAACTAAATCAGTATGCTTTTCCGTGTTCTCCCCTCAAGCGATTTGATTCGTAAAAACAACACAATGGTTGCATCATATCCAAGGTTGATTGGATGATCAGGTCCTATTCAAAACAATGTTACCATCCACCGGACTGTTCCAGCATGCAATCGATTTGGTCTTGGTCGTCCAATTCTAGCATTTTTGGCGTCTGATCGGGTTCGATGCGTTCTCCGTCCAAAAGGAAACGAAGAGAAGATAGCTGGACTCCCTTTCGGTTTGCGTAGGTTCCAAATACCTTGGACATTTTGGTTGTCTTTTTGATCTTAAAGAATGTTTCTTCTCCGGTCTTCAGAAGCGAGCGGTGTGTGTGTCGTGTCGTGTTGCGTATCGTGTGGAAAGAACGGGGCGAAACGAATCATAATTCAGTTAGAAGGGCTGTGGTGTTCGGTCGGAACACAATATGTATGTGTAATGCACGGTAGTTGTCGTTCTGGTTCCATAAAAAATGAGGATCTTCTTCAAACTCCTGGTCGCTGGTTCAGTAACGTTACTGGGTTCCCGTCAAATCAACGCATGTGAACTTCTCACTCAATGAAACGAAATCTTCGCGAGACAATCTCAGTTGCACAAACAACCAAGCAAAGGAAAAGCCAAACGGGAGCCCATGTAGAAGGAAGCGGTTGGCAAGCAACTGGCAGCAAGCGCCCAATCCCGTCGTTGCCAAGACAATTTATTTCGCTCACCTGGTCACGGACTCGAATGGTAATTGGCTCGTTGCCGGTATCGGGGGCTTTCTCGTCTGCAGACATTGCTATAGTTTTTAGATTTGTATTATTTTTCTCAAGTATTCTATTTTGGTCCTTGTACGATGCTACAAAGATTGGTGACGGAATATCTGTATTCGTTGTTGTTGCTTGTCGATGCGGCTCGGTGTACCTTCACCTTCGAAAGTTATCATTCGGTAGGGTACGGGTACCGACGGTAGGGGGTAAAGGACTTGCGTGAAAACTCCGTGGCGATCACTCCTAGCAGGGTTCTGACAGTAGATATTCAAAGTCCACAAGCGCGCCAAAATTACAAGTTCCTACAGCATCATTGTTTCGCGAACTCTCTAAGAAAATCTATTGGTTTTTGTGCATGGTCCGCGCAAGCAAAGCGCACTTTAAAAACAAAAAATAGTACTTCTACTTATACGTAATAGGTCTACTTCTCGTATCGAAAATTTTGGTTGGATCGAATGAATCAAACGAAAGAAATTGAAAAAATACTGAGAATCCATGGGACCTTACGTAGTTACTCCAGAACAGCTATTGGGTAAATCCCGTAAACATAGAATCTATGCTGACATACTTATGTAACCACATAGATGCAATCTAAGATATTAAATTATGGCACTACTTGTGCTAAATTTTTGGAATATGGAATTTTGCTTGAAATTAACAGAAAATAGCTGATTTCTTGACAAGTATTGAGAACACATGGCACCAGCAAGCGCGCCAAAACACTAGTAACTACTAGTAGTAGTACTACTAGAACTAGTGAGAACACATGGTGCCACCAGTGAGCACGCAAAAACAAATCCTCCAAAATGCAAGGTGAACCATGTGAAGTTCACTATAACCTCCAAAGTATATGAAGGTGGTGGTAAGAAACAGAGAAATTCTTCTCTACTAGTAGTTACTAGCTAGTATCCTCAACAAAAGGACATGTATCAATGCCAAAGAAGAACCCTCGTCATAGACTCAACCAAATAGTTTTTGCTTACACATGTGTGATGTAGCCCTAGTACAAGTCAAATTTTAATCCCACAAGCCATTACACCATAATTAGATGGCCCAAAATTGACCCACTATACAAAAAACACATAGGGCATTAAGTGAGGTTCAACTCACTCAAACAGCTACATCTTTGTCCCCAATAGATGCTTAAGTATGGTAAGCAAGTGGTTAGAAAGAAAATTCAAAGAGCTTTCTAACGCAGTGCAGGAGTAGGGCATCCGATAGATATTGATTGATATACAAGTATGCATATTGAGGATTCCTAATGTAGTACAATTCAATCCGCCAGAATAACTGTGCCAACACTATACTGATACTGTCTTAAGACTTCAACGCTTCAACGGACCATGTGAAAGGATGAATAACTTTGAAAAATTCAAATAACAAAAAGTATCATGTAGATTTACTCTTCACTCCTCCACAGCAGGATAGCTCACCACTTTGCTGATACAGCTCACATCAATCATATTGATTGAAAATGGTAGGTTGACCATGGGTATTGTCCTTTGCAGGGTTTGTATTGGCCAATTTTTGTTGCATTGATTCCTGTTGTGTACGTATCAATGCATCAATGCTGCAGCTATCGGCTATCTCACCAAAACAAGTTGTTTGCATCTGTATCTAGTGTTGTATGATGGGAGAAGAACCCCTTCTCTTGTTCTTCATTGGGCATCAACACATTAAGGATCTGATTGATGCCTACAGTGCTGGCCAGAAAAATGTACAACAAGATGGCTGAGTTCAAGAGAATCTTCCTTTCAGCTTGCTCCTTAAGCCTCGAAAACTGTCTTTGGATCATCTGCATTCCCCACTCAACAGACTGCTGTCTAAGTGAGGTGGTTTACCAGATTATTGCTAATGCAAGTCTTGCAACAGCTTTGTTGTTGCAGTAGCTGGCCAGGAGATCTGGATCTCTCTGGTAGCTAGCTCCTAAAAAGATATTGCTTGCTGTGCTGTGAATTGATTTGGTGCACCATTTTTGGCTCCCCCTGCTCTTCTTCGTGACTGAAGACTTTTGAATCCACAATTCCAAAAAAATATGTTTGCATACATACTTTGGGCACATGTGAGCCTGTGTGAAACAAAAATCTGTGTATTTGTGTTAAAAACACATACTTCTATGTGTGCACGACTGGAATCTTATTCAATTTTCATAGAATCTATGTTTACAGGAATGACCCAGTGGGTCGTTCCTGTTAATTTAGAAGATCAAAATGTCTAAACAATATACTTTAGACTTTGAGGGTTTAAAAGGATTCAATGAAAATAGGGTCTCAATGGACATTTTTTAAGTGCTCTTCTAGTCTTAAGGGAATTTGGAAGCACGCCAACAGCAATAACTTTAGACTGAAAAAGTGCGCCTGCGCTTTTGGGTACTAAAAAAACATGAAATATCTTATTTCTTCTAGCAGTACTAGTAAATGAATCAATACTGATCATATTCCTCTTTTCCTAACAATAGACCACAGTTCCTTTCCAGTAAACACAAAGGATGCAATGGGAGTTGTTGAGACCCTTTGCATATACTGGGCGACCAAGCATACTAGGGATTGCTTGGTGGAGGAATTGGAAGGATATCAAAAGACCCCAGAGGGGAGGTGCAGGGGGAAAGAAGAATGCCCAAGATTACAATCTGTAGGTATGCTGACTCGCCCTTTGTCTCACTCTTCCAGTCAGGGGACAACCAACCACTCCTTACCTGCTATGGTGTAGATCACAAGGTCTTCAGAGATCTCCTTGAGCTTATTACTAGTCCAACTTTCAACAGGTACACAGTAGATGGGAACAACAAGATTGTTCTTCTTCCTCCTACTACTACAAGGAGTGGAAAGAAAAAGGGAAAGCCTCAAGAGGCAGACACAACTTGTTGTCTTGGACTTGTGCTCTTCTGATACAGAACTAGAGGGTCTGTTGCTAGGGGAATGACTATGGTCTTTGGTCTTACATTGACAGTGATATACAACTGGCTCAAGTTCTCAATGAGGATCCCGCTTTCAGTACTTCATAACAATCCACTTGCCATGGTCAGTCTGCCAAGTGAGCAAGAAATCAATGAGAATGTTAGAACAATTGGAGAAAAGTATCCAAGATGTGTAGAACAACTTGTTTGGGGAGCAGCAGGTGGCCTCAAAGTTGAGATCCAGTCTTCAGAGGACTGGCTCAAGCAAGAGATCTTCTACAATGGATGGAAGGCAAATATTTGCATGAACGGGGTATATATCTTTCCACAACAAGATGGGAGGATTTGTATTGGAACCTTCACTTTCCCAGGCACGTGGCATGATGGTGCCATAAGTGACTATGGTGTGAACAACAAGATGGCCAGAGTCGACAGTGACTGTGCTGGAGGAGCAAAGGTGGTTGTTGATTCAGCTTTTGGCTTGCTGGACAGGGACTTAGTTCACAGAAAGATCCTGGCAAGAATGAAGACAGTCTCTTATTGATTAGGGATGCTACATTGCTGAGACAGATGCCCGAGTGGGGGATGAGGATGATCCAGTGACAGTTCCGCCCCAAGGATGAAAGGTAGGCTTAGATTGGAGGATTGTGGAGAGGGGAAGATCATTCTTGACTTGCTGATCAACTTGTACAACTACCACCAGTTCAGATCTTGACAGTCTTCTTGAAGATGCTGCCTGCGTTGGTGACGCACAAGGCAATGGAGGCGCCTCATCAAGTTGAGAACTTGGTTCCAGGATACTTCCATGATGTAGGCCGGTATGTGTCTCCAGTAGGAAACAATGCATTCTTTGGATGAATCCCATGGTCAAAGTGCTAGTTTGAACAAAGATTACATTCAGTGAGTGTTTGTCAAGTGTTGTTGGTCCATACAACAACAATATTTGCTGCTGCTCATGCAGCAACGCAACAATGATATTTGCTGCTCATATCAATTTGCTACAACACAAGAAATCCAGAACAACACCAATGGTACTTACACTGGTATCCAAACATTGATTTGATACAACACAAGAAATCCAGAACAACAACAATGGCACTTAACCAATATCTGCCATGGTGGAGGGTTCAATGTTTTGTTTGATTAGGTGTGTTTTGTCTGAGCAAGCACTCATCTTGACACAACTGTTACACACAGCAAAATAATGAGCAAACATTTAGTACAAGCAAAAACCACCACTGTATGGTATGCTCATTAGACCCTCATGTTGTTCTCTATTTTCTGATAAAAATTGTTGCCACCCAGGATTAGAACTCATTGCATGCATATTAATCACTGCATATTAATCACTGCATATTAATCATGTGAACAATCAGGGTTTGTTTTCTGTGACAACAGCTATCACATGCATTGCTTTTTGTAACAGCAGCTGTCACATGCATTGATTGGCACTACATGGTGTATGACTTATATTCATTACAGAATATATTGAGATATCACATTGCTTTGTCCCGATGCTCATAATATTTATCTTCATTAAATTATATTTCTAGATGTGGAGGGTATACATGAAAATTGATACAAAAATTTGAAACAACACAGTGTAACTTGGGGGGAAGATACAGCTTCCTTGTTATGTCTTTCTCATTACTTTGTTATTGAAGTAATTTAAATTGTATGTGCACTAATCATTGTTATCATAATTGCAAATGTTTGGAATTCATTGCTATCACCATGGGATTTGCTGTGTTGGCGCTTGCTGGTAATGTATGCAGAGAGTGTCATTGCCATTGTTGAGGCAAACAATTGAGCCAAGGTAAGCCACTTCTCATTTTGCTTGTTGGCCCTCTGCACTCTTCTTGCTCTGTCCCTCTAATCAGCCTTCCTGTCTCTTTCGGCCTCTCTCTCTTGTCCTGTTGCTGGAGATACTCTTGAAGAACAGCATCCTGTTCAGCAATTTTCTTCTTAGGCCTTCCATAGGATCACTTTTTTCCTGTCAGGACAATGGGTTCCTCAATGTCAACCAATGTGGTGGTGTCCAAGGTCAACACAGTGTTGCTTGATTTTGATGATGACGCCTTTGCCAAGTCTGTGGTATCCTCATTATCAATGTAGTAACCTTTCACTGGATCAAAGGTTTCCTCTCCAGTTCCAAGATTTGGCTTGATTCCAATCAAGCAATGAGCCTCTTTTGCAAGCTTGATGGACTCTGGGACAATGGGATTCCAAGTAGGCCCCTTCTGTCTCCTCAAGCAATTGAACTTTTTTAATGGAATCCTTTGTTCTACCATAGGACTAGCTCTGCCCATGTCTGGGAACCACCATGAGCCAGTCAACCTTACCAATGGGGAGAATCTCCTTGATGAGAGTCATCAACAAGATAAGATCTTCTTCTAAGTAGTTAGTAGTACCAGCCTTACAGCCCAACCCATCTACTTTTGGTTGACCTCCTTGGGGAGGGACTGTGGCTGGCAGAGGGGCAGGGGGAGGCAAGCTATCTCTGTTACAAGGAGCAAAAGTAGCATTAGGACCAGTTGTCATCTTTGCTTGAGGAATGAATATTGCAAGAGGAACAATCTTCCCCCTCTGCTTGTCTCAATGCATGGTGCTTGAGACAAGACCTCCAGCAGTTGCACCTCTCTTTGTTTCAATCTAAGGTATAGTGAGGTGACTTTGATAGGGGGCATTGTTTTTGTTGTCTTTTTATGATAGCGCTGGCGCCATCCTAAGAGGCACCTTCCTCTCAGAGATGAGGCATGAAGTCATATTAAATTTGGTGGGCCATTTCAGTTGAGTCCCTCAACGGATTATTAATTCTTGGATTCCAGTCTAGATAGATCAACTGTCAAGGCTGAATTGTGTGTTGACAGAAAGTCAAAAAATTGGGTCTAGATTGTCTATTTTTTGTTTGTCTGTCTATCTCTCAAAAAGTAGACCATCTACATTAGTGGGAATGACCCATGATTGGTATGCGGTACGATTTGTACTTGTACTCTGGACCGTACTGTTGTCTGTTCATGTCAGACAGTCAGAATTTTCAAACAGCAGTATTGTGCTATTTCACATTATTACATACAGAAGATTAGCTTGGAGAAGGATACTGCACTCAGCCAAGAACAGCATGGAAAAATCTACAATTTTTGGCAAGCACTTCTGCAAGTAGTGGGATATAAATGAGCATACACCAATTATTGAAATTGCTGTGGGTCCCTTCCTAGAAACGATAACAACTATTGGAAAACTGATACAATATGGAAGATTTAGAAAGATTTGTGATACTACTCAGCTTCCAAGGTTCAACTCAACACAAAATAATGCACTCAGGTTGTGGTAGTTTCTACTCTTGTAGCATTCCTTGGAATCCATCTGTTGAGTTTGGCAAAGCAAATCGCCATTCCATGGTGCATCATTCTGTATGTTCAGGGATCATAGAAATCATTCTAGACAGTTTGTCACTATAGAGAAACAAACTACAAAAGAACTTGTACCAAGTATTTGTCCTCGATTATGCTAAGCAAGAGTTTGTTGTAGGTTGCTTGGTTTCACTTATTTTAAATGCTGGTTTTCCCTAAATTTGTTGATGGATGCGACGGGTTGTATTGACTCCTTGCCCAATAACATTCCTCGCGAACATATTGCGCAACAGTTTGGAGGATCCATCAGGTGGTTTTGGTCTTGCAACAATTTTCACCCAAAACTCATGCACGCATAAGATGCTACCGAAGTCATGCTTTTCGCCACACATTTCCGTGTTTTCGATTGATGAAAATTGTTAAACCAGAATAGTCAATACTGATAGCGTGTACACCTCTGAACTGTATTAAGTTGAGCACTCAACGTCAATGATTGAATCCATGAACGCATTGGTCGGCAAAAGCTGCGCAAACTAAGATCAATACTTTCGGTTTCTTGGCTGCGGTTTGAGTGCTTGGTAAATACTGCTGACGAAAACTGAAGCGACCAACCCACAACCCCATCGAACAATCATTTCGTGATGAATCTCTGGAAAATCATTATCCCACTGGCGCAAGCTTGATCGTAAATTGAGTTCTGCTTCTGCCCGCTCTGCACCTTGTTGTACCGATCGAACACCACGCATTAAGAGACTGTTCTCTCCGGCTCCTCGACCGGGGATTGTAACGTCGAGCCAGAAGTTGATAATTTGATCAACGATCTGCGCTGGTTTCACTTTGCGGACCGTGAACCAGAAGGATATTTGTGATACTATCCAGTTATCCATGTTACCAGGGATTTTGAGGCCTTTTCTTCCTCGTGTTTCTGCACAATTAACAAAGTCGAGGGGTCGATCGGTGTAGCTCTACGGATACAAATTACAGTTCCAAAATAATGAGAGATTTGATGAAAGTACCGTATTCGGAGACAATTTTTCGAATTTTTTAAATTTTTTGTTGGCCGTTGCTTCGGACTCGTTCGTACAATGCCGTACGGTACGTTATGGTACCGGTAGGTACGTACGTTCGTTACGTCTATCGTTTATCGTATCGTCAACACTTCTTGCAATCATAATTTAGAGGGGGGCGCGGCGCATTGCGTCGAAACTCATACTTCATGTGTAGTCAAAAATAGAAAAATATCATCCCAGCAATTTTTCTCAATGGGTGATTCCCGTTATTATAGATGTGCTAAACTCGTAAATCTGGCATTTTTATTACTTTTATAATAACGGGAATCAAATATTCAACGGACAGACHGAGAGCAAGCCGGACTTTATTGCAGTCTTTTTTGGAATCTGGAATCTTAACTATTCCAACGTAAAGACTACTAAAAAGACTCAAAATGCGCGCCCTTGGTATTTGGTACTAAGTAAAACATGAAATTTTCGATAGTAAGACATAAACTCATTCCTACTTATTTCCAGTAGAAAATAAGTTGAAATGAATTTATGCGTTACATTTTGATAGCCTACCGGTACATCAAGCCACTCACGCTCTACTCATTTTGTACTTATTACCAGTAGTGCATGAGCGGCTTGATGTAGGGTTTATCATCCGACAAACACACTAATCGACAACAGTTTCCTTCCAGCAAAACAAAAGGCAACATCGTGAAGGAAACAAAAGGCAAGAACATC